>PVIR01042336.1:0-12280 GCA_004026965.1 Petromus typicus | reverse complement strand
CAAGGACCCGGGTTCGATTCCCCGGTAACCACATAACAATACTGGGTGTGGAGACCCACACCCAGCAGCAACCAGTACCACATACCACAGTGCCGGGCGTGGTGGCTCACGCCTGTAATCCCAGCACTCGGGAGGCAGAGGCAGGAGGATTGTGATGTGAGTTGGAGGCTGAGCTCAGGGCCAGCCTGAACCACAAAGTAAGACCCTGTCTCCAAAAACCTAAAAAAAAAAGTCCTGGGATGTAGCTTCGTGCAAAGGCTCCAGGTTTAATCACCAGACCTGTGAAAGAAACCAAACCAGAACTGGAGCCTTGTCAAGTAGAGAAGTCCTGCTGTCTGTCCCTCCTTACATTCTCATCGTCTGAGGTTTCAGCCCCCCCGAGGTCAACGGTGATGTAGAAATACTCTAAGAAACGGAAAGTTCTAGAAATAAGCAAAGGGGTGTGTGCGCGTGCGCGTGCGCGTGCTGTTTTGGCTTTTGAGACAGTCCCATCCCCTAGTCCCAAGTGGCCTAGAACTCTCCGGAGCCTGGGCTGCCTTCAGGTCCTCGTGACCCTACTGCCTCCGCCTGCTGAGCGCCCGGATTGCACGTGCACAATAGCACGTACGGCGACAGCTGACGAGCTTTAGGTAACTTTATTTTTGACACGGCCTCACTGTGTAGTCCAGGCTGGCCTTGAATTTGCTACGTGTCCCAAGCTGACCTCAAAGTCAATGATCCTCTTGCCTCAGCCTCCCAAGTGCTGGGATTAATTACAAGTGTGTTACCTTAGTTGGCTTTAAATAACTTTTATGACACCATAATTATTTTACTTAGTTATTGCCATTAGCCCATCCCCCTCCTATTGCTGGACCCTCACGCTCACTAGGAGAGCACTGCCCTCAGCCACACCCCAGCGATCACCCTTTTATTGATCTTTGTGCCTACGATATAAATTCAGCTTCTTCAGAATACTTGGGGTTTTGTACTATCTACACTTCAGCTGTACAGGCGGAGGGTCTTCCCGGGACCTTGGTGGGTCTGGGTGCAGGCAGGGCGGGCGCCACCAGTGTTGAAGGAAAGTTAGGTTTACCAGGGTCAGAGTCAGAAGTCAGACCAGTGAGTTGAAGGGTAAGGATTTTAAGGCAGAGAAGGTTGGGGATGTCTAGCACGTGTGAGGCATTAGGTTAGATCCCAAGTTAGAAAACAACACAAACTCAAAACAAAACCGCAGACTCAATGAAACAGTCGGTTTGGAAGATGCGACACAGTCCCGTGCAATGGCGCCCCCTGGCGGCACGGTGTTTGAATGACACTGCGCGGCGGGAGCTGTCGGTCGGACCGGGACCGGGTCGGAACGCAGTTTAGGGGGAAGGCTGCTCGAACTGTAGGGCTCCCTAACCCGAGACAGGGAAGAGGGCACGAGCTGAAAGCTAGAGGAGGGTGCGCCAGCCTCCCGCCCGCACGCTCGCTGTTGGCCTCTCCGCAGCCTCCCTGCCTGTCTCACTGTAGCCCACGCTGGCCTGGAGCTCACGGTGATGCTCCTGCCTCTGCCTCCCGCGTGCTGAGATTACGGGGCGCAACACCGTACCTGCCTTCGGCAGGTTGTTGCTGCTGTTGTTTCGTTTTTTTGAGACAGGATCTCTCTTTGTAGTTCAGGCTGGTCCTGAACTCAGCCTCCAACTCAGCAATCCTCCTGAGTTCTGGAATTACAGGTGTGAGCCTCCATGCCCGGCTGGCAGTTTTTTAAATTTTTTAATTATATTGGCTCTAGGATGTTTCCTTTGGGTGTTTTTGTTTTGTTTTGTGAGACAGGGACTTGCTTTGTAATTCGGGCTGGCCTTGAACTCACAGCAGTCCTGCCTGTGCCTCTCCAGTGCTGGGTTTACAGGCGTGAGTCACCACGCCTGGCATTGTGATATGTTGTACTGGGGATCGAGCTCAGGACAGCTTCGCTCAAAGGAGAGTTCAGGGAGCCTGTGTGTGTGTGTGTGTGTGTGTGTGTGTGTGTGTGTGTGTGTGTGTGTGTGTGTGTGTTTAGATAGGGTCTAGCTTTGTAGTTAAGGTTGGCCCTTAGCTCATTATGTCACCCAGGCTAGCCTCGAACTCACTGCCTCTGCCACCCAGATGCTGGGATTACATGTGTGAGTCTCCAAGCCTGGCATTGTTGTATGTAGTTACCGGAGATTGTACCTGGGCCCTTACACTTGCAAGGCAGGTGCCAGAACCACTGAGCTAAATCCTTGGCTCTTTTGTCTGTCTTCTTAGCTCGAGACTATTACTGTGTGGGGGGCCAGGTGACACAGGGCTGGCACTCTACCCTGGAGGCTGAGGCAGGAAGATCAGGAGTTCCGAGTCACCAACCAACCAGTCAAACAACTAACCCAGAGGAATGCAGTAGTATACGGTCCACAGACCTCTCACCGGCCTGATGATTCCTAAAGGGCCAAGGCTGAGCTCTGGCGGGGATTGGTGCACGGGCGCCCCCTACAGGATGTGTGCCCGAGGCGTGCCGGACACTGGCCGGAGATGGGCACATGGAACGGTTTGATTTGGGTGGCAGTTCTAAGAGGTAGCTTCCTGGCAAGGGCTGCTAACCTCCGGAACATTCTGAGGACAGCGCCGCTCCATTGTCCTCCGGGTGTGACCACCCGCCTCGCACCCGCCTCGCACCACCCCAGCCTTTATGCAAACCCTGGGGCTTGCCGTGGGAACCACTGCCCGGGGTCTAGTTTTTCTCTTGGGAGGTGGAGAGCTTTCCTGTTCTTTTCTTCTTTTTCCTCTCCACCTCCCGCTTTTCATAGCGGTGTTTGACACTGAACCCAAAATCTTCACAGTGACCTACATCCCCAGCTATTCTAAATGTATATATTTTTTAACTTTTTTGAGAAGAGGTTGAAAGAGGAGACGAGAAGTAAAAGGAATTAAGATGTTATGTACACGTACAAACTCCCCACGATGCGTGTCGTCATTATGACCCACAAAAATCTGCTAATAAAAAAAAATTGAGACAAAGTCTTGCCAAATGGCCCAGGAAACTTGAATTTGCGATCCTCTTGCCTCAGCCTCCCAAAGTGCCACGATTTTACAGGCTTGCGCTTGGCTGGGCCTGGTCCTCTCGCTATACTAGAGCGCCCTCTGCTGGAGATCCTCTGCAATGCCGCCCACCGTGCCCCGCCTCTCCGCTCGGTCCAGGGAAGGCGGCTTCTCCCCGCGGGCCTCGGTCTCTTCCACCCGCACAGCGCCCGCCGGGAAGCTGCGCGTCCGGCCGTGGGTGGCCCCGAGCGCAGGGCGCGGTCGCTGCTCGGCGACCAGGGACAGAGCGGAGTGACTCGCTCCAGCTCTGCGGTGGCTTCGGGTAGGTCCGGCTGCCCGGACCGCGTCTCTCCAGCTGCAGAACTGCCAGATCGCTGCAGTGACGAGAGCCCCCCTTCGCGATCTGCGTTTTCTTCGGGACCAGGTTTCCTTGTGCGGCTCGGGCTGGGCCTGAGCTGTCTGTGGAGCCGGGGCTGACCTGGTGTCCCGGCCTCAGCCTCTGGATTCACACCTAAAAATACACTGGCTGCCCAGGAGGACAAATATCCCCGGGGCTGAAACCAAACGTTATATAAATAGTGTCTTTAGAGGACATCATTTTTACTTTCAAATTTTATTTCATTTAAAAATTTTAATTAATTATTTTATTTATTTATTTTGGAGACAAGGTTTCATTGTGCGGTCCGGGGTGGCCTTGAACTCAAAGTGAGCCTCCTGCCTCGGCCTCCGGGGTGCTGGTATTGTGGGTAGGTAAGCTGATTAGCTGTCTCCTAGGCAACAAGGAGCACAGTGGAGACGCTCTCTGAAGGCGGGTCTTGTGCACCTGAGGGTCGCGTGGGAGCGATGACTAGCGCCACTGATGCTCAGAGTAGGTATCTCTCTGCGGGGGAGCCCAGATCCTCCAGGGAAGTTACCTGATCCAACTCTTTCCAAAAAACCCTTCCTGAGTCCTTGTACACTTGCTACACCATCTGCTTCCCCGTTGGACATCCATTTCATTGGTATTAACTCGGTGAGTAATTGAGTAAAGTTACACCGTCGGAGTTTAATTGGTTGATCATGGTTTTGCCTCACCTCAAGTCCACCTGGTGATTTCTCATTGGTCCACATTACCTCAGTGACTGTTCGTAGAATCTTTCTAATGGACCATGGTTTTGTGCCCCTTGAACCACCTCACCACATGGCTTTGTTCCATAAAAGGCCTTTGAGAAGCAAGTGGGTGGACAGTCCACTTTCAGGTCCGCAGCACACCTAAATTCGCTGTATGTCCCCTCCTCCTCTCCCTGCCATGCCCTATTCTCTTCCCATTTGCCGAATATCTACTCTGTTTCCTATTGTTTTTTTTTCTTTAGATATTTTGCTTTGATTCTTTCTCTCTCTCTCTGAGACATTCTCACTATGTACTTCAGGCTGGCCTCGAACTCGAAGTGATCCTCCTGCCTCAGCCTCCTAAGTGCTGTCCTGCCTCAGCCTCCTAAATGTTGTAACAACACAGTTTGTTTTTAAACATCAGAGCTGGGCCTGCTCTGTGTCCCCATTGGCATGACAAGTGGTGTAGCCCTGGTGTGGTACCGGGATTCTCACAGGGAGGGAAGAAGTCACAGGGGTTTCGAGGCACAGCACAGTGGCTGGCTGGTGGCTGCAGGCCCCATTCATGGCGCAGGGTCAGGACTGAGTACGAATCACTAGCAAGATTACAAGGACAGCTGCTCAGGTGACAGTGATCCAGTGGAACATCACGGAGTGGCATAAGGTGAGGCAAAACTAAGATCAACCATTAAATCCTTCATATTTATGGAAATTCTCCTCCGAGACAGTCAGCCAGGTAATGTTGATTAGATGGGGATCAAATGAAAAAAGAAGTCGCAGAGCAGCCTACACGGAATAAGCAAGGAATTTCCGGAGAGGAAATGGGCCAAGGAGATGATGTCTAGAATGTCAATCACGGCTATTCAGCTCTAGGGCAAGTAGGCGAGTGTAGTACTTTTTCTCTTTTTATAATGCTGACCTTCAGTGAATGTGTCTCAATTATCTTTTGTACTGACTCCGGAGGGTGGGCCCTGTCTAATTGCCTGCTAGATGTTTAATGAACTTAGCTGTCTATAATAGTATGGTACAGTACTAATAGAATTAATATTCTTCTGGTTTCTTTTTTTGAGACAGGGTCTCGATTTGTAGTCCTGGCTGGCCCTGAGCTCAGCCTCAGATTCACATCACAGCAGTCCTCCTGCCTCTGCCTCCCGAGTGCTAGGATGACAGGCGTGAACCACCATGCCCGGCACTGTGCTATGTGGTACTGGTTGCTGCTGGGGTGAGTCTCCACGCCCAGTATTGTTTTGTGGTTTCCGGGAATCGAACCCGGGTCCTTGCGCTTGCAAGACAGGCGCTGGAACCACTGAGCTAAATCCCCGGCCCTATTCTTCTGGTTTTTTTTGAGTCAGGGTCTTGCTGTGTAGTCCAGGCTGGCTTCACATTTATGGAAATTCTCCTGCCTCAGCCTTCACAGTAACAGGATTACAAGCATAGGCCAAGAATTAAAATTCAAAGAGCTTTTAGAAATCACTAGCTGTTGACAACTATTTCAAAAGAAAGATGAAGATCAGATGAGGAAATTCACATCAAAAAAGAAACACAAGTGGATAATAAATATGGCAATAGTGTTTACTCTAGAGTATTTAAGAATGAGTACCATATTTGCTCATGAAGTTGGTGAAATTCCAAATATCCAGCATATCTGTTGCTGGTGAGAATGAGAAAATGTGTCCCCTTGGACACTGTCATAGTGACACAGGGGAGCAAGGCCCAGCTCCCAACCTGAACCCCGAGTTTGTGTTCTCTAAAGCTGAAGAATGAATTTTAGGAATGAGATTTGAGTAGAAAAACTTTGAGAAAGAAGCTTCTGCCTAAGAAAGGTAGAAGGGGAACCCAGAAAGGTGGGGAACCCACCCACCTCACTTCTCAGAGGGCTTTTATGGAGCAAAGCCGTGAGGTGAGGGAGCGGAGGTGGGGGCTTAAAAAATGGACAGACTACAGTCGAACAATGGGATATAGCAAGTCTTGCTGCTTGAGCAACACTGATCTAGTGGGCTCCAATGAGGAATCGAGTCACACAGCAGGCCTACTGGGTCTTTTGCTGGTCAGGAGCTTTCTCCAGATGGGCCACAGTCCTGGCCCTCTACCCCGGGAAGCTGCACTCACTGCAATCCTGGGGAGGGTGGATCAAGTTCCCAAGAGGAGACTGAGGCTTGTCAGTCTCTGCTGTCTGGAAGGGGTGGTTTTCTCCTTGGTGGTGCTGATCTTTGGTTAGTCTCTTTTTTCGTGAATTTTTCGAGGGCCCACCCTATCTATCTGCCTGCCATGTGTCTAGCTTTTCTATCTATAATAATATGGTGTTTGTAAACAGACAACCCATGAGTGAAAAGAATGCTTGATTTTGGAGGAACGTGTGGGCCACGTGTACACACACACACACAGCCTTTTAAAAAGCCACAGCGACGGTGCACACCCCACGTGGGAGCACTTGGGTGGCTGAGGCAGGAGGACCACAAGTTCCGCCGGCCTGGGAACTTTGTGACATTTTGTGGCAGAACAAAACGAAGCGGGCTGGGATGTGGCTCAGTGGTGTGGTGCTTGCCTGGTATGTGAGAGGCCCTGGGTCTGAACCTCAGCGCCACAAGAACAAAATAGAACTACGCAGGATAAAGAATGCCGGCCGCCTGATGTAACGTGCCCTTCTAGAAGTTCATCGAAGGGGGAAACAATCAGATCTGCAAAGTCTGTGCCCAAGTGCGTTCGTTGCAGCTGTTGTTACAGTGATAAGAAGTCCAGAGCCTGGTGTGGTGGTGCACGCGTGTAAGCGCAGCGTTCCCGGAGGCGAGGCAGCCCCATCCTGAGTTCGAGGCCAGCCGGGCCAGCACCATGACCCCATCTCAGAAAGGGGCGGGCAGGGCAAAGATGTAGTTCACGGTCGAGTGCTTACCTACGGCAAGGTCAGCGGTTCAAAACCCAGTACCGGAGAAACACAAATCCCTGGCAATGTTAGTGTACCTTGCTATAAGAGCAAATGTATTAAGGAGAACAATGTGCAGATGGCCATAGGAGAAATACATGAAAAATTATTTATTATTTTTTAGGCTAGGTCTCACTATGCAGTTTAAACTAACCTTGACTCACTTTGTAGTCCAGGGTGGCTTCGAACTCATGGTGATCCTCCTGCCTCTGCCTCCCGAGTGCTGGGATGACAGGCGTGAGTCTCCACATCCAGCACTGTGGTATGTGGTTCTGATTGCTGGTGGGAGTGAGTCTCCATACCCAGTATAGTATATGGTTACCGGATCGAACCCGGGCCCTTGAGATTGCGAGACAGGTGCCAAAAGACCAATTTGGAGGTTCTAGGGATCAAACTCATGCCCTTATACTTGCAGGAAGGAGCTGTGCCACTGAGCTAAATCCTGGCCACATCAAACCCTTTTAAAATCTTCAGCTTTCATGTGGAGTTTAGGAATAATTTGTATTTTATTTTTCTTCAGTGAGCAGGCAGTCTAATTACTATTGCTGCCAAATCAACCACTGCAGACTTAGTGACATAAAATAAGAAGGGTTGGATTGGGCATGGCGGCCCACGCCTGTAATCCCAGCTCTCGGGAGGCAGAGGCAGGAGGATTGCTGTGAGTTCCAGGCTGGCCTGGGCGACAGAGTACGTTCGGACCCAGCCTGAACTACAAAGCGAAACCCTGTCTCGGAAACAAAACAAAACAATCCCATAAAATAAGCGTTTTTCTAGCTGATAAGGCTGAGGTCAAGCATCTGGAAGGGCAGAGCGGGCTGGCGTCCTGCGTGCTGTCCCGGACTCAGTCGGGAAGCGGCACAGGCCCCCCGCCCGCGCGGCCTGCCTGGGCCTCGCCTGCGCCTGCGCGCTCTCGCCACGCCCGAGCTCTGCGCGCGCACCGCGTCTGCTCCAGCGCCTGCTCCCCGAGGTGCGAATGTGCAGAGCGACGTCACCCTGGCTCGCTCGGCCTGAGTTTCCAGGGATCTCGGTGGCTGCCTCTGTTGGTCTAAATCACAGGCCCAACAGTGTTGAGAGGCAAAGCGACGCTGTGGCGGACAGGACAGGTACATCGCTCTGTACTGGGAC
This sequence comes from Petromus typicus, assembly GCA_004026965.1. NCBI lineage: Eukaryota > Metazoa > Chordata > Mammalia > Rodentia > Petromuridae > Petromus > Petromus typicus. The sequence goes on along the minus strand of PVIR01042336.1, from coordinate 4,131 downwards.
AGTAAAACCAGCCTGTCAATATTGTGCATTTGAATTTAATTTGAAGACCCGGGCTCTTGCCCTGTTGCTCAGTGCTCCTTCTCCCCCAGCCTCCCGAGGCTACCAGCTTGTGTGCTATTATTACTACTATTATTATTAGCTTGTAAAAATTCAAGGAGCCGGGCCAGGGATTTAGCTTAGTGGATCCGGCGCCTGTCTTCAAGCACAAGGAAGCACAAGGACCCGGGTTCGATCCCCGGTAACCACATACCATACTGGGCGTGGAGACTCACACCCAGTAGCAACCAGCACCACATACCACAGTGCCGGGCATGGTGGCTCACGCCTGTAATCCCAGCACTCGGGAGGCAGAGGCAGGAGGATTGCTGTGATGTGAGTTTGAGGCTGAGCTCGGGGCCAGCCTGAACTACAAAGCGAGACCCTGTCTCAAAAAACCTAAAACAAAACAAAACAAAACCAAAAAACTTCAAGGAGCCTATTTCACTGATTTTTTGTTTTTTCCAGTATCGAGGCTCGAACTCAGGGCTTTGTACTTGACCTGCAGGTACGGTGCCACTGAGCTACATCCCTGGCTCAAGGAGCCTCTTTCAGACAAAATAATAAAGGAATATTTAGCATAATTATGTCTCAATATTGCATGGGTCATGCATCTATTAAACAAGCTTTCTTTGCTTAACTGATATCCAGATTCAAGTAGATGCCTTGTCTGATTGGCTTTACTAAATTTGGCTCTGCTGGCCGGGAGAGAAGAGCTGTCGCCTGTCCCTCTGCTGCCCGAAGGGCACAGCCCAGGCTGAAGTGGGCAGAGTCTATTTTCAGCAGGGGCAGCAGCGCAGGCTGAGAATAGACCCGGCAGGAGATGGGAGAGGGCCGGAATGTCTTCTGACGTGTGCAGGCAAAGAAACCCTCGGAGCTGGAAACCTGGGCTTGAATCCGGGACGCCAGGATGCGCCGTGACCTTGGATGAGACCAAGTCCCTCTCAGCCAGGTTTCTAGTGTGAATCACACAGGGGCGACACAGGGAAGTCGGAGGACTAATGGGAAATAAGTAAAAACCTAGAGCAAGGCTGACGATGTCAGGCCTTGTGTTAGATCCCTCGCCTCAGGACTGTAAAAATCCCCCAGACCAAAAACTTGCACCGAACACGTCACATAGCAGCCTTAGGGAGACTTCTCTTCCTCTTCTCTGTCTGCCTGTCTCTGTTTCTCTCTTCCTCTTTCTTTAATACTGGGGACCGAATCCAAGGTCTTTGCACTAAGAGGAAAGGCGAGGTCCGGTGCTGACCCCAGCAGCCTGAACCCGTTTAACACAGGAGACCCACAGGCCCACTCTGCCCACCTTTCAGCAGTGGGCTCCCTTTGTTGTCAAACAAAATGTAAGGCCCAAATGTTTGTTTCCCCCTTTTTGGTTTGTTGAGACAGGGTCTTGCTACGCAGTTCAGGGAGGCCCTGGACTGAGCATGTAGCCTGGGCACGCCTGGAACTCCAAGTGATCCTCCTGCCTCAGCTTCCTGAGTGCTGGAATTACAGGTATGCACCACCACATCTGGCTCCAGAAGTTGCTAACGCCCAGGACTTGTCCCATGTTGGCTTATGCAGCCTAGGACAAGTGCAGCTGCCTCTGTGAACAGAAGCATTAAATGTGTAGCGCAAGCCATGGCCAAGCGCGGGCTTGCATTCCTGTAACCCAGCACTCTGGGAGGCTGAGGCAGGAAGATTGCAGATTTGAGTACAGTATGGGTGATTTATTGAGACTGTGTCTAACGACAACAGCAGCAGCAGCAAAAACCAAGACCCAGAACAAGCAAACAAAAGCGCTGGGGCTGGGGCTCAGCTGAGGACCGTGGGTTCAACCTGCCTCATGGAAGGAGGCAGGGGTTTTCCTTGCTCCTCGTTTACCTGCTATGACCCGTTAGTGGATGTGCAGTAGAAGCTGCACACTGAGCTCTAACAAGCCACCTTGTCTCCCCTGTCTCTGCTAAAATGCAATTCCAGCAGCTAAATTTAAGGCTAGAGAATTTATACCCGTGCCAAGTTGAGATCTGGCCAATGGCGAAGGGTTTTTGCTTTGTTTATCAGTTGCTAGGTAGAAAAGGACCCTGCACAGCTGTCATCTGACACCCTCCCCACAGCAGGCGGGCAGCCTGCGCTGCTAACAACCACCAAAAACATCATTCTCAGAAAGCAGATGAAGCAGTCTTTTTAATTTTTAAAATTTTCAGTGTTTATTCTCTGAGACAGGGTCTCACCGTGTCATTCAGGCTGGTCTTGAACTCACGAGGTAGCCCTTGCCTCAGTCTTCCAAGTGTGGCGATCACAAGTACCCACACCAGCTCTCCCCGCGCGAGGGTGTGGAAGCCGAGGACAAGGAAGGCAGACAGGGTGTGAGCGCTGAGCTCCCGAGGCCCCCGGGAACAGATTCACCGCGCAGACTGCGAGTAGTGTCTTGCAGCTGAGAACAGGAGCAGGTGAGCGTGTACACAGGAGCGGGGTCAGCGGTGTACTTGGAAGGGGGTGTGGGAATCTTCTGTGTGTACCTGTGTTTCACATCAGCAGTAAGAAGTGGCTTAAACTGACTTACCAGCAACTCATTATCAGTGATTGTATCTACTCGAGTCAGGCAAGTGAAACAGGACTGTAATCCCAGCACTCAGGAGGCTGAGACAGGAGGAACTCTAGTCCAGCCTGGAATATGTTGTGAGAACCTCTCAAAAACATAAAACAACCAACAATAATTCTATGCACTCATTTCTTGAAAGTGTTTTAGAGAATCAACATTCTTTTCTCATTCAGATTTTACCTTTGGACCAGAATCACATCAAGTGTTCTGTGCTGCTGTCCGAAGTCTAAAACCGGTCCCTGCCAGCTCGGATGGCTGAGCAGCACACTGGGCTGGGGCCTGCACCTCTCCAGGGCTTGCACGCCCGCCCTGGATCCCTTGGAAGGCGCAGAGGTCAGGAGTCCCATTTTCCTCATTTGGTTGGGGATGCCAGGCTGGCCGGAGCCAGCTTCCGTAAACAATAAAATAATACTAATATCCTTCATGGCCAATTTGGAGAGGCTGCTCGCTGCGAGCAACCGGAAACACAGAGCCATATCTCTGGCTCCTTTCAAAAGTGTTCATTCCCCAAATAATAGTTGTTTTTGCTTTGTTCACCTAAAGACTTTGTAAAAACTTAGAATTTTTGAGACTACTGAGAAAAGAAGAATCTTACTCTCCTCATTTGTCCTTGCTTTTTAAAACAAGCAATAGCACCGACCATAACAATTGTGTGATGAGGTGGCTCACACCTGTAATTCCCTCTGGTCAGGAAGCTGAGGCAGGAGGATCCCAAGTTCAAGGCCAGCCTGGGCAATTTAGAAATACCCTGGCTTAAAATAAAATGAAAAAGTGTTCACTGGTTGAACACTTTTGTGGTTGAACACAAGTGTTCAGTGGTTGAATGCTTGCCTGCATTCTCGAGGCCTGGGTTTGATCCCCAGTACTGGGAACAAATAACACCATTAAAAACCAAAGAATGAGCCCCTAAGTATGGTGACACAAACTTGTAATCCCAGCACTTGGAAGGCTGAGGCAGTCGAATCTTGAGTTTGGAGCTAGACTGGGCTACACAAAGAATGTAAGTTCAGCCTGAACTAGATAGAAAGATTTTGTTTCAAAAAGCCAGCCAACCATAGGGTGTGGGAACACACTTATAATTCCAACCTTTGGGAGGCTGAGGTGAGGATCACCACAAGTACAAGGGGCTACACAGGGAGACCCTGTTTAAATAAAAATCCCTTCTCCAACCTTAACCGAACAACCACACAAGCAACTGAAAAGCTTTTCATGATTCCTAGTGAACCCAGGTTTCCTCTTACTCTGTGTTGGTGGTGGTTGTGATAAGAGAGGAATTTGTTTTCTTTTTTTGAAAATATCCATTCAACCATTTAAATTTGGAAGTTTTTGATTAGGGTGGTATATTAGACATTTATTATATTATTTGCCTTTTCTCTCAAGTTTTGGGACTGGATAATGATCATGCTACAAAATCCAAACGGTAGCTTTGAATTTACGGTAAAAGAGAAGCTTTCTTCTTCAAAGCCTCGCCGCTGCTCCTCCTTCTCCTCCTCTTCCTCCTGCTCCTCCTC
>PVIR01042335.1:0-12256 GCA_004026965.1 Petromus typicus | reverse complement strand
TGATTCCACTGGTAAGTGTAAGCCCACGACATGTCCCCTTGCAGGTGATGAGACTCTTGTGGAATAGTCCAGATGTGAACCACACCATCCCTACAGCTTCATGGGAAGAACACAAATAGCTTGGCTTAAAAGGAGGCAAACCATTCGCAGTGACATTTCTCAAGGAAGGCAGATAGATGAGATGTCATTAAAGAGACTTAACATCACGCAACATCTGGGGCCTGCGACTCAGATGCTTGGTGAGATGTCACCTGACACCTGTTAGAAAAGCTAGTTATCAAAATGGAGGAAAGATAAGTGAAATGAAAGTATTTGGATACTTTGGGTGGTAACTTAACGTGGTGTTTTATGTGGCAGGTTTTTTGTACATCAGTTGTACTGTTCAGCTTTCCCACAGCTGGGAAAACGTACCTGTCACCTACAGCGTGAAGGAGGAGGGGATTACTTCTGCTCACAGTTCCACACATTTGGTCCAGACTTGTCAGGCTCCACGGCAGGAATATCACTGTAGGAGTTGCTGGCAGAGCAAAGCTTCTCAGGCATGGAGACAGGGAAGTAAAGCACAGCTGGGAGCGTGGGCAAAAGGGATGAACCCCAGAGGCGCAGCACCACCTCCTTAGTACATTCGGCCGTGAACATCAGTGGGCCTGATCACCTCTCTAGGAGTCTCCTAATCCGGCCAAATTACCCATCAAGATTAACTGATAATCAATTATGCATCAATAAAGTTATTTCAAAAGATGTTTCTGTTAAATAAGTACTGTAAAATCCTTCTCCCGCAAAGCACAACCCTTGATAGCCTTTTTATGCTCTGTTTTCAACGTTACCTCCTACTGCTCTTCGCTATCATTTGTGACTTAATCCAGTGTGTTTAACTGCTCTCCTAGCCCTCTATGTTGCCTGCTTCATGCCACATAGTTTCTTCTGTTGGAAATGCAATGATTTTTGGCTACTAAATTAACCGCTCCCTCTACTTTTTAGTCCAAACAAACATAGGACCCAAGCATAAAAATTTATTTTTTAAAGTCTCCATAGAAATGACTCCCCAGTTTCCCTTAGTAATCTAGCAAAATATTGAACAACTTATGTGCTTATATTTCATGGGCTCAAGTCTTAGAGGAGCTAATACATGTACATGGGATGTGTTTCTGAATGTCGCTCCCTATAATTGAGGGAGTTGACATAAACTTCAAAGCAGTGTATAGTTTCCTTCAACTTCAGGAGCTGGCCTTATATACAGTACATGCAAATTAATGTGACTATTCACTCAGTTTAATAATTATTACTTTCAAAAATATCTGAATCTTGTTCCTTCTTTGTGTCTCTGTCCCCCACCATACACATTTGTTGTATTCTCAGAGGAAGCCCAAAGCTTGAATAAAATAAATTAACTTATGATTTGTTTAGTAAATGAATAAATAAACATGTAAAGGAAAGGAATTACAGTGATGAGTTTAATTAGCAGACCTGCTTAACTTATAACAAATAAGAGAGACTTTAAAAATAAAAGTTCTGGAGAAGTGACTACTAATTTGATACACAGGATCCCTAGTTATACAGCATTCTATTTTTGCTAAGGCCATATCACATATGTGCTAATAAACCAATGACCCCTTATAACCCATGCAAATTAATACTGCCTGCAAGCATAGTGTAAGAGTAAATTATGTGAGAGCTGAAGAATATTGGGCAATGAGTCTAAATAACCATGTAAGGTGTTTGACCTAATACCTTATGAAAATATGTTAACAAGATCTCATACAAGGGATAGTTCACAGTTTAATTTTTGTCTCTTTTCAAACCCAAATATGTCTATTCAGTGTTAACTGTCTATTGATTTAGAAAGGTGATATGGACTTAGAAAATACATGTAAGTTGGAATGAATTAGACTACAGATATATATTATTTGTTCTGTATAGGACAGAAATTTATAAATCATGGAACTGTCTTGATATTCATGCATTACTAAAATAGACTTGACAACAGGCTGAAGAAATTCTTAGGAAATTTAAATTCTACTACTGGAAGGTCAGCATTAATTCATTCTGTCTTTTTGGGGGGGAAATTATGTGTTTATTCTTAAATATGCTTTAATACTCTAATATCTAAATGAAACTTTGGAATATTTAACTTCTTAGTTTAATTATACTAACTTGATTTTATAAACAGTAGGAAGTAGTATTAATTATCAAAGACAAAGGATAAAATGGTATTTGAAATATATAAAAGTCAGCCTGAATGGGGAATTGATAATATGACTAGGACTCAAATGCTGGCACTTATTTGCTATATGATTCTGGGCAAGAGTCTTAAAAATTGTATTTTTCAGTTTCCCCCTCCAAGTTAGATCTAAGCCAAGCTGTACTGAAAATTACACAAGATAAATGTCTAGTACTTTTCATTATTGGCTAAGACAAGAGATTTGTCTTAACCTCCTTTTGCATCATAGAAGTATTATCTTGACCTGGCTAATTACTTTTTGAAAATATATGTAAATGTTTCTAAATTTTAAAATGTATGGATGCAGGGAAACAGTTATCCTGGCTGCTGGCCTGTCTTAGTTACTTTTGAAATGCTGGGACAAAACACCTGTAAGTTAAATGAGGAAAGGCTTCTTTTGACTCACAGGTTGTAACGTTTTTAGTCTTGGGGCAGCATGGCAGAGGGACGTCTCAGAGGAGAAACAGTCCCTGGCAAGGTAGGCAGGAAACAGCAAAGCAGTGAGCCTTCTGGACTTCTATCCCATTCAGGCTACAAACATGTTGGATGTTGCCATCCACAGCCAGGAAGGAGCTTCCCATTACCCATACTGTGCTAAACCAATCAGTGGACTAATTCAGTTATCACATACTCTCCCATAGGTCCAGCCACCTCCAAAAAGCCCCACCAGTGAGCACATGAGACCCTGGAGGAGGATGTCTAGATACAAACCGTGACCTTCCACTTCAGTCCCTCCAGAGATTCATGTACATCCCTTTAAGTGAAAGACATCTAGTCCATCTCTAAGAGTTGCCAAAGTCCTAACAGTTGCAAGCATTATTGAAATATCCAAGTCTCAAATCCCCTGTGAGATTTAAGGGAAACTGTGACCTCTGAGCTCCTGTAGAACTGAAAAGAAAGTTAAACACTTCAAATATACCATGGCATAAGATAAATATTACTGTTCCAAAAGATTCAAGTATGGAAATGAAAAGGAGTGGAACCAAAGTAAGACCAAAAGCTAGCAGGCAAACAATTACATCTTGTAATGCCAAGTCCACAACCCAGCACAGTTTGTAGTTAACAAATGAATTCCAAAGGACTTTGGTGGCTCCACTCCTGTAGGATGACTGGTGGTCGTAATCCTCATGACTTCCTTCTTGGCCTGGATTTACTCCCTTTTGGTAGCTTTCCTCAGACAGTTCACATCTCTGGCTTCAACCTTCCAGGTTTTCTGCTGCACTTTTGGCTTCACCCTCACAGCTTCACACATTGCCCTCTCAGGGCACGTGGCTTGGCCTGCCAGGCTTCTTCTGCAATCTGGGTGGAAGCCTTCATGACCCCACCACTCTTTGCATTCTGCATGCATCTAAAACCACCATGCCGTCAGATAGGCTTCCTTCTCTCTTGGTTGTAAGGGTCAAGTGCTTGGGTTGCCGAGCACCATAAATCCAATCCCGAGGAACAAATTCTTGAGGCTGCCACTGATCTAAAACATAGTATTCTCAGACACTCTTAAATCAAATTCTGACCTGGGCTAATTTAAGACCATAGAGGATGGAGTCCAGCTAATTCTTGTCATGCCCTCAGGCCATCTTTTCTATTGTCCAGTTCCAAAGCATTTGGCTTTTTTTTTTAGGTTTTTTGAGACAGGGTCTCCCTTTTGTGGTTCAGGCTGGCCCCGAGCTCAGCCTCAAACTCACATCACAATCCTCCTGCCTCTGCCTCCCGAGTGCTCGGATTACAGGCGTGAGCCACCACGCCCAGCATTGTGGTATGTGGTACTGGTTGCTGCTGGGTGTGGGTCTCTACACCCAGTATTGTTATGTGGTTACCGGGGAATCGAACCCGGGCCCTTGCGCTTGCAAGACAGGTGCTGGAACCACTGAGCTAACTCCCGGCCCCCTCAAAGCATTTGGCTTTTTAATGCCAATCGCTTCAGCAGTCGAGTTCTCTGGTCCATTTTTTTGCAAGCTGCAGCTTTCCTGGAGCTTTCTGGCCAAACTCAAAACTTTTAAAATCACTCTGCTGAGACTACTACTTTTGATTTTCAACATAGATCTGGCTAAAAGCCTCTAACATTAGCCATGCTACCACCTCAGCATTAGATGGCCTAGAAAGTTTTTTCTGCTGAACTTCGTCTCCTACAATGTCTCTGGACATGAGCAAAAGACATACAAGTCTCCTCATAGACTTATTTAGTTATCACATGCCTCTAATCCATATTCATACACTCTAGATCCAGTCACCCCAAAAGTCCTATATTTGAACACACGTGGCTTTAGGGGCCTCTCTAGATAGAAGCCGTTCCATGACCTTTCTAACATTCAACAGTATATGCACCAAGTGGCTGCTGAGTGCCAAGGGTCTTTCTGGGTTCTGAGGTAGATCAGTAAATTAAGTTTCTAGCTTCACTGAACTAACATTTCAGGGGTGAGAGGTAGTCAGAACAGAAGCAAATAAATAACATAGACTGAGATTCAGGTAAGTGCTATAAAAAATCAATAACATGAAAAGATATGGTTTGACTGATTTGGTGTTTGTGAAAAGATAGATAACAGGTGTCTTTGGAAGGAGCTAAGACTTAAGCGGGGCTCCAAAGGGAGTGTGGGGAAGCAACTTTGTGAAGGGTTAGAGGAAGGCATAGGGCTGTAGCTCAGTGGTTCCCAGTACTACTGAAAAATTTTCATTTCGAAGTGAAAAAATAATAGTAAAATCTAAAAAGAGACTTTGTGACAATTGATGTAAATAGGAACACTTCAAATTTTTGAAAGGAAGAAAGAAAACAAATGAGAAAGCAATGAGATCAGTCCAGTCTCAGGGAGAGCCTTGGAGAAGAGTGGTTGGAAGCAGATTATAAGTAGATTGCTTAATCGAGGGTCACAGAAAGATGTGGAGTAAAGGAAGGGCATCGTCTGAGTTTCATCTCGATGATAGTCTTTGGAGGAAAATAGAAGCTGAAGAAAGGTTGTATGTTTTTCGCTGGTTTTGATCTTACTGCCGAAGGCCCGAGCTTTCCACACTGTAAGACTAGGAGTGTGGTTGACTCTCTCCATTCTCTTTCCCAGCCACTTGGCTGTGAAGTTTCCCCATACCATCTCCTTGAGCACTGTACATTTCTGATGGAAATCTGTAGTAAAATAATAGACCTCTGCACTGATTTTGTGGTAGATCAGAACTTTCTTTTTATCTCTGCCTCGCCTTCAAAGAACAACTTCTTCTTCTTCTTCTTCTTCTTCTTCTTCTTCTTCTTCTTCTTCTTCCTCTTCTTCTTCTTCTTCTTTCTCCTTCTCCTTCTCCTTCTCCTTCTCCTTCATCTTCTTCTTCTTCTTCCTTGTATTGAGACAGAGTCTCACTTTGTAGTTCAGGCTGGCCCTGAACTTGCCCTTGAACTCAAAGCAATCTTCCTGCCTCTGCCTCCCAAGTGGTGGGATTACAGGCATGAGCCATCATGCCCCGCATTGCAGTGTGTGCTACTGATTGCTGGAGCGTGTGAGTTTCCACACCCAGTATTGTTGTAGGTGGTTACCAGGGATTGAACCTGGGCCCTTGCACTTGCAGGGAAGACACCAGAACCACTGAGCTAAATCCCAGGCCCCACCTTCAAAGAACTTTTAATCATTGCCTAAATCTTTGATTCTTTTGCCATTGTTGTCATTTAACTATGTCAGACAGGGAGACATGTAGCATCATAGGTTAACCTCCATCTCCTCTATTAGCAGAAATCACTGTCCTTTGATACGAAATTTTAATTTTCAAAAGTGGCTGATCAGAAAAACATATTAAAATATTGCCACTATTTTGATTAACTTTATATATACTATAGTAGTTTTCTTTCTCTGCTCTGTTATGTGAAATTCATCCAACAAATCAAATGTTATGAAGCACAGGAGGTGCTGTGCTAGTTTCAGGACAAGCTAATTAAGTGATGTCACTGTGGTCAGGGAATCTTTTTCCTTACTAATTTCTTAGGAAAATATTTATGGCAATATATAAATGTTTCTTGAATTTTGATCAGGAACACACATGCACAATTAATCCATAGTATTAATACATACATACATATATATATGTGTGTATATATATATATATATATACATATATTTATGTTGCATAACATGTTATATTACATAAAGTATATACTCATTGTGTGTCTGTGCATTACATATTATTTATATATATGCCTACAGACACATGATTTTTGTTATAAAATAACTACTATTTATTTAGCTGTCATTTTGTGCCAAACATGGTTTCTCTGCCATGACTTAAGCCCTTTAGTAATTCACATTGTAAGACTGAGAGGCTGTGAGACTAATGACCCAGAATCAGTGGATGAGAAGGTAGGAAGTAGAATTCATGTGCAAATCAGCACAATTCCAAAGCCCATACTGACTCTCCAAACAGTGCTGTGGTTAGCAAAATGCAGGATATATTGGATGCCAAGGAAATTTACTTCTAAGAAAAGCAAACCAGGCTTATACATTTTCGCCATCAAAACCATATTTGTGTTAAGTCACTTAGCATATCTCCTGAGATTCCAAGTGAAGAGAGTTCATCTCCAGTGAACACATCAGGATATTTACATCATGGACTTCATTTTTGAGTATTGTCCAGTAATCTGCATTTTCTTCTCTTTGTTAGTCTGTTGCTTTCCAGTAAATCAAAGACTGCAAAAAAGCTGTTCAGTCACATTCAGTGAAATACTCAATCCTCAGGCTTTTACAAGCTTTTGTAAAACTATAGTGATTTCGGTGAAAAAGCCTTGGCTGACAGTGGAGTGAACAGATGAGCTCACTCCTGGTATGCAAGCTGCCGAATTAGCTGGTTAAACAGGCTGCTGAGATAATTACATTGTCTGTTTTGTGACACATTACACCGGTGCACTTGGGATTAACCTGTTCTCTTGCATCTACTTCTGATCGGTTTTTTAGACAGCCTTTTATCTGATCAAGGAGCACAGACATCAAAAGAGAAGGGGGCGTGGGTGAGAAGAAAGGCCTCTCATAAAGCTGAAGAGTTAAAATTTCTATTTAAATTACTGAACATATACCCCGTATTGCTATAACTTTGCTTGCTCTCTAGAGCCCTCTGCTGGAATTTATAGGTATTATAAGTATTATGTTTTCCTTTAAAATTCATTGTTTGCATTTTACTCTATCATAAACTCAGTAACTAATTTAAAAATGAAATTTCAGTGTTATACCATCTAGGTAACATTTTAACCACAAAGCTGTACTTGAATTTTAAGTTTCAGAAAGGATTGAATGCTGGATATAAACTGCTAGTGAATTAACATGTATTAACTTATTCTTTTATGAAGAGCCATGAGAGTAGCAATTATTAATTCCAGTTTATTTATTTTGTATATTTTATTAATGATGTCAAAGTTCAAGTGGAATTATTTATTTTGAAATCAAATGTGCTACATATAAAGGAAATAATCCTTACAGCTTTTAATGGGCTTTTAGTTTTATATCATTATACTGAAGGAAAAAATTATTTAGACCTTTTGATTATGTGGAAATGTAGCAAACACAAGATTTCATCATCAGTGACAATTTAGATAAAGAACAATTAAGAGAATAAATAGAAATCCTACTCATTAATAGCCCCTGGCCACTTAAATTGAATTTAACCAACTATTGAGCCTCTGGCTATAGGGAGATGCAATTTAAAGCAGGTATAATAGATTTTAACAACTAAAATTTGTTTGTCACACTGTACCAACCAACATATTAGTTAAATGGGGCAAGAAATTTCCCTTTATGTTAATGAACATCAAATTTAACTCCTGCTGGGTTTTTTTTTTTTTCTTTCCCTGAAATAGCTGTGCTTGACTTGATAGGCCAGCATTCAAATGAGGTTTTTACAAACAAATTTTGGGGTGAAGTCTAACTCAGTTGAATATGCATCCTTTAGATACTTCCAGTTTATCTGATGGAGAGGGATTCAAATGAAAGAGAGGAGAGGAATTAGAGGGGGGGAAGGAGAAATCAAAGGAAGTAAAATGCACTACGTGTAGCTACCAGTTGCTGACAATGTTTGCATTCCTTATGTACTACCAATATGTACCAGTACAAAATACTTTAAAAACACTGATATATTTCATTCCTATAAAGACCTATAATATAATATTTTTTGCAAAGACAATTCCAACTTCAATTTTAAATGTGTTTAGTGGTGTTATGTGATCATATCTAAATGTGTATGTTTTCATGAATAATATTTAAAATTTTTAAGAAAAAATAAAATCTGTGTTCATTATTTTCATCTAAGTCAGTGCCATTGTTCACTTGCTTTATGTTCACTGTTCATAAAAGTAGAAAAAAAGAGCTGTGTTCTTTTTAAAAACTTTTTAAAATTTTCTAAAATTCATTTTAATTTTTGTGGTACTAGGGATTGATCTCAGGACCTTGTGCTTGCCAGCCAGGCACAGTGCCAGTGCGCTACATCGCAGCCCAATTGTATAGTTTTATCTCTTGAATTTGTAAAATGTATGTCTATGGCTTGAGTCCATCCATCTCATACCATAGTCATAATTTTTCTAAATTTTATGGTAAAACAAAAACAAAGTACAGCAATAGCTTTCTAAGATAAACTTATTTTATAGATTATTCAGGAAAAGGTGATATTTTACTCTAAACTTTCAAAAGTATTTTTGACTGTACAGCTGTGAATTGAATTTCACCTATACTCAAGACACATATTTATTTTTTATGAAGAGACTGATGGAGGCAGCAATTTTAAATTTCAATTTGTTAATTTTGTACATATGAAGGATATCAAAGTTTAAATGGAATTATTTATTTTTAAATTAAATTTGCCTAGTAAGTATCAGACACCAAGATTTAAGGTAGTTTAAATAGTATTTTCCATTTTCCAACATTTTTGTTTGATTAATCCACTTGTATGTGCACAATTATTAATGTACTTATAGAATGGATGGATATTTTCTGTAAATCCTTGGGAATGAGTACAAATAATAGTTTTCTGAAGCCCTTACAGTGGATCAGTAAAATGCTAAAATGTTTACATATGCAGCATCATTTACTCCTTCTGTTGAGCCAATGAGAAAGTGATTATTAACATACTTTGGAGGTGAAGCTATATGGCTTCAGGATCATAGATAGCTTGCTGGTATTAGTGTGGCTCATGAGCAGCAAATCCTAAGCAGAAACCCAGATTCTTTCTGCCCTGAAGCCCAAGCTTAACACTGTGTTACACTACTTCTAAAAAATGCACAGCGTTAAGGGATAATCCTCCCCCAAGACTATAGGGGTCAGGCTCAGGACCCTTACGGATACTGAGATTCACATATATTCAGGTCTTTTCTACAAAATGTCATGTTTTGCATATAACCTGTGCTGTTCTCTTGTGCACTTGTAAGTGTTTGAATTCCAGTGTCTCTTAAGCAGCTGGGAATAAAGCAAAGCATGTAATGTCGCTGAAATTCTATTTCTCTCCTTTGACAAGTGGACATATGAATATAAAGCATACAGTAGGTAGTAGCTATGAAGATTAAATATAACACTTGAGTGTCTAGCACATAAAAAATGCCAAATAGGTTTCCTCTGTTCTTTCTATAATAGTAAATTTTGGAAAACTAAATGCGTATATATATGATACAAATAGACACAGAATAATGAAAGAATAGTACAAAACTTCACTTGACAGAGTGCAGTCCTGGAGTTTAAGAACAGTTTTGTCAATTCAGAATGGACTTTCCGGAGGAGTATACAGAAGAAGAGTTAGACCCGAGATGAGCCTTGAGAGGTAAGGAGAAAGGTTTGTATAGTTTGAGAAAGAGAGTCATTCTATTCAAGAAGACTGCACTGGCTGAAATACTTGGGTGTAATAAAAGTTCAATCCAGTTACAAAAATACCATTCCAATGAAAAGCTTTAATGAGGTTTCTGCATCCCAGCAGATGACCCACTTATTTAAATACCACACAATATCCAGTACTTCAGAATTCCTTCATGACACAATTTAGTCAATCTCTGGCAATTGGGTGTAATTTAATCAGCATAGAAATTGAGAACATTTATAGTTAGCATGTTGCCCTTTGGGTTAGCATTTTCACCAGCCCAAATCTGGTCTTCTTGTCCTGCTTCTGGTCCTCAGCCTCTTCTTGCTTTTCAAGACAGATATTTCTGTGCTTTCACTACTTGTATGCTGAGACCACTTTTGCAAGCAAATCATATAGTGGCTCACCCTGATTTGCTGTTAACCTTTACTTAACTCTCCACAGAGACAGCATTACTTTCATTCAAACTTACTATTAGTTAATGTGACTAAATTTGTTCACAAAGTCCTTTGTGAGTCATAAATAGTAAAAGTGGAACAAATATGGAGAGTGTGTTATTTATGCTATACTCTGGGCATTTTTATACACTGTTTGCAAGAGCATACTTAGCTGTGTGCTTTTGGGAGAGAAACAAGTCAATAACTTTCAGTTCTCATAGAATTTTGCATTCTATACATAGATATATTTTCCCCATATCTAAGGGGAAAAATAGAGAAAAAGAATCCATCGAGATAGGAATAGGTGGATTAGTTAAGATTATTCATACTGAAAACTCATGTAGTCATCAAAATGAGTTGTTTATATGTGTCAATATGGAAGAATTAATAAAATACACAATTGAGCAGGAGGAAAGGAAATTTCAGAACAGCACACACCCTTTTCCATAGCAGTTTATCCAACACTATTTATTGAAAAGATGACTTTTCCAGGTGTACTATAGTTTCACTTTTGTAATAAACCAAGACAATATGTATGTGACTTTGTTTGTGGACTGCTTTTTTCTATTCATGTACTTTTTAAAAAAATCTTTAGGCCAGTAGTGTAGTGTCATAAATATCTTAGCCTTATAATAGGTCTCAATACATTGTACATTCTTTACTTCTTGGGGATTACCATAGATATTTTGTCTTTGTAGTTTTTTTTTTTTTTTAGGTTTTTTGAGACAGGGTCTCGCTTTATGGTTCAGGCTGGCCCTGAGCTCAGCCTCAAACTCACATCACAATCCTCCTGCCTCTGCCTCCCGAGTGCTGGGATTATAGGCGTGAGCCACCACGCCCGGCACTGTGGTGTGTGGTACTGGTTGCTGCTGGGTGTGAGTCTCCACACCCAGTATGGTATGTGGTTACCTGGGATCGAACCCGGGTCCTTGCACTTGCAAGACAGGCACCGGAACCCCTGAGCTAACTCCCCCGCCTGTCTTTGTAGTTTTTATACCAATTTTTAAATCAATTTCCATTCCATACACAACAGTCATTTTAAAATTTAGGTTAGATTGACTTACGTAATTGTAGGAAATTGGAACCTTACGAATGTTGAGCCTTCCATACTATGACTATAGTGTATCTTTCTGAGGCAGGAGATTAGGGCACAGCCAGTCAGCTGGGCAAGTGGGCATAACCCATCAGTCAGGGAGATGAGAGCACATTCACAGAAAAAACAGCTCTGAGCCCTGCACCTGGGAATAATCAGAAAATGCTACCTTCAGTTCTTTAGTTCTGAGCTCAAGCAGAGTTTTGATAGGACAGACCTATGATCTGACATCAGCCTGAGAACTGGAAGGATAGAAAGGATGGCAGCCATTAATGTCAGAGCCAATAAGCTCTCTCAGAGGCCTGCTCTGCACTCCTCTGAGTATATTTCCCTTTCTGCTTTTAATTGACTGCCACTCACTCTGCAGAGCATATTTCTTTTCCTACCTTTAATAAATGTAAAATTCTTTTACATTGTTTTCTGTCCAGTTCTTTGTTCAGGACAACAAGAACCTAGGAAAAAAATCGCTGAGAGAAGCCAAGAGCACCTCTGAACCCAGATAACATTTTTGGACAAGTAAGCCAGGAGATACAGCTATTGGGGTATAGTTTTCTTTGTCTCTCTGAGGTTGAGAGCATTCACTGCTTCACATTTTTTTCTTCTCTTTCCTCTGGAAGGCCCCCAGTTGCTTTTGTTCCTTCTCTCTCACTTGGGTTTTTAGCTGTTGGACGGCTCAAATCTTTTAACTTTTTTCCCATGTTTGTTGTCAGGTAGAGA
>PVIR01042334.1:0-12284 GCA_004026965.1 Petromus typicus | reverse complement strand
AGCAGCGAGGCTTCTCCCGGGCCAGACTCTTCTCTTTGCTTGCCTTTCCTTTCCCATGGGTCTTTCAGCCATGGCAATGGGGGGAGGTGGAGTCAGGTTTGGATTCTAGAGGCCTGGACAAGTGGCACTGTACAGAGGCTGGCATAGTAGCACAGGGGCTGCTGCCCTGGTGGCTGTATCTGAAAACCTGGTAGCCCACCGCAGCCTTTCAGTGCATATCTCCAGAATAAAGGAAAGGTCACACACCCTCTCTGAGCCTCAGTTTCCCCCAGACTGAGGCTGCTGCCCAGATGGCAAAATGACCCCATCTCCGAGTAGCTCGTCCTGGGGTGGTGACTGCCACATTGCCAGGCAGATGTTTCCATGATCCTGGAGATCACAGCAAGGACCAACCCTCTGCAGTCTTATGGGACAGTACAGCTACTTCTTTCTAGCACGGCAAATTTTCTTCTGGAAAACAGGATGCTCACCTGTGACGACGGGGCATGGGACACTCACCCGTAATGATGCCATTCTTCTCCACGGGCTCTTGCCAGCTGACCTTGAGAGATGTGTCCAGAATCTCAGTGAAGCTCAGGTGGCCCACAGCTCCTGGTTCTACCAATTAAAAATGGAAGCATCTGCTAGCACCACAGCCCAACAGACTTTTGATCAGATTTAAGCGGTAGGTTCTAACTACAGAAAGGAAGTAGGGAGTCGGGGCCCTCAGAAGCCTGCAGAAACATTAGGAAAAACGCAAGTGGGACAGAGGTGTCCTAGCATGAATTAGAGGTGTCCTGGTGGTCACTTTGTGGATTATTTTGCCCCCTACATCCCAGCTACATTGGGATGGAACAGGAGGCAGGAACAGGAAGCAGAGGTCTATGCGTAACTCACTCTCTGTAAGCAGAACCACGAGACCAGCTAGAGCCTGAAAAGCCAAAGTTTACAGAGTGCCCCTTTGCAGGCATTTGTGGCACTGAGCCTGGCCTGTGAGGGGGCCTTACAGCACCAGGAGGGGGGAGCCCCTGCCTAGGGGCAGGGCCAGCCCATCTCTGACCCACAGGCAATATCTGGCCTTCCTGATTCAGATTCGGGTGGCACCCTGCTTCTCTCCACAGACCTTCCAGAGGGGCACTGGGACTGGAGAAAGAACCAGCAAAAATGTTTCCGTCCTCTGACCTTCCCTGCCCTGCAGCCCCGGGCCTAGCAGGGTGCATGGAGCACCAGAGACAAGGTTAATGTTAGAGCTAAGGCTGGGTGACAGGCCTTGCTGCACTGTGCGCTAGCTCAGGAGTTATGGTCCCAAAACCTTTGTTTACTCATCTGTGAAATGGAGAGAATAAAATATACTGAAACATAAGGGCATTGACGCAGCTCTGGCACCATGCAGATATTGAGCAAACATTCAGCAGCAGCGTCCTACATCAGAGGATTCAGTCATTTCTAAGGTGAGACTGTTGCCACCAAAGGGGAGACCTGAGAGGTCAAAATAGGAGCTAGTGATTCCAGCTGGAGGATGTGCCTCTGCAGATAGATGGACAGAAGGACCTGGCACCACAGGATGGGGAGTGAGGTGCCCACTCACTGGACAGCACCTCATAGCACAGAGCTCCTCCGCTTAGTGCCCTGTCACATGCCTGCCCCATGCCAGAGGGTGGTGCACCCTGTGTGATGTTTCGGAGGGAGTAGAGGTGGCGGGGGTGAGCACGCTCTGAGTCCAGGGTCTCCCAGCAGCAATGGCTGTGGGGGAGCCACAGAAAAGGTCATGTTCGCGGGGAGGGGCTGGAGGGCTGCTCCCCACTGTGCACCAGGCCTGGCTCTGTGGATCTCACGGGCACCCCTGGTCTGGGGTCTCCCAACCAGTGCTGCTGGCTAACTGTCTCCTCTGCTCAGAGCCTGTCGGCACTCACGTGTGACCCCTCTCCATGCCCAACCGAGAGTGTAAGGAACGGGGACGTAAAGAGAGGACAGAAGAAAGGGTGACTCGGAGGCAACAGGGAGGGAAATTAGTGGCATGGTGAAGAGAAGAGAACAGGGTTGGTGTGTGTACCTTTTGGTGGGAAACCTGCCCCAGCCAGGCAGAGAACCCGCAGCTCCCTCACGAGCCTGCTGGGGAAGGCACACTGAGATCTTATTTATTTATTTATTTTTTAGGTTTTTTTTGAGACAGGGTCTTGCTTTGTGGTTCAGGCTGGCCCTGAGCTCAGCCTCAAACTCACATCACAATCCTCCTGCCTCTGCCTCCCGAGTGCTGGGATTACAGATGTGAGCCACCACGCCCGGCACTGTGGTATGTGGTACTGGTTGCTGCTGGGTGTGGGTCTCCACACCCAGTATTGTTATGTGGTTACCGGGGAATTGAACCCGGGCCCTTGCGCTTGCAAGACAGGCGCTGGAACCACTGAGCTAACTCCCCGGCCCTAGACTCAGCTTTTTAAAACAAGTTGTGATTTTTCAAAGATGGTAGCAGTCCTACCACACCACCTGGGTGAAGCCCCGCAAGATGTGAGGAACAGCTCAAACACTCCAACAAATGCCACCTTCCTCACACGGCAGATGAGAAAGTAGGACGGTGGTCAGGGCCTTGTCATTCTCCCCCAGTCAGAGTGCACAGAAAGACATTCTGATGGTTTCTGAACTGATGTGTTCTTTTTCGATAGATGGAGTAGCATTTTACTCCTTTTATCTTTTCAGTCTTTCTGCTTTCTGGATTCCTGCCCAAGTGTGCTATTCTCTAGCTTTACTAGAACCAGTTGGCAAATTCATATTCTGTTTCTCTTTTCTTCCCCTTCCCAACATCTCTGTGTCCTATTGGAGCGTTGGACAGTGGATCTGGTGCATAAGTACATGCTGTGACCTTGGTGACGCATAAGAGATGCCTCTCCAGGCTTAGCCTAGACTTCTCTTTCCTGGGCCAACCTCACATTTACAGCTGGCTCTGTCCCTCTGAATAGGAAAACAGGTTCCATTCTGGTAACAGTACGGTGGCTCAGCTAGAAAGTTCTAGAAGGGTGACACTGCTTGCTGAAAAGCAGATACCAGAGCAAAATACACATTTTAAACACTCATTGAACATTCTCCAAGACAGACCATATCCTGGGCCCAAACCTCAAATTTAATACAAGTGAAACCACAGCGAGGGTGTGTTCTCCAGTCATGGAGGCAGATCGGAAATCAATCGCAGACACTAGGAAAATCTCCAAACGCATGGCAATTCGTTATCACTCTTCTAAACAATCCACAGATCAAAGAGGAAGTCTCAAAGGAAATAGGAATACATATAACCAAATGGAAGTAAAAATATGGCACATCAGACCGGGGATTTAGCTCAGTCTCACAATTGCAAGGTCCTGAGTTTGATCCCTGGTACTAGGAAAAAAAAATAGGGTGCATCAAAGTATGGAGGATGGAGCTAAAGCAGCACTGAGAGGGAAATGCTGAGAGGGAAATGCTGAGCATTGAGAGGGAAGAGAAGATGCCCAGAGCTATGAAGGAGTAGGACAAGGCACAAGGTCATGTTGGAAATGAGGAAAAGGCTCAAGTCAGTAATTTAAACGTTCTTCTCCAGAAATTAGAAAACGGAGAGCAAAATAAATCCAAAGCAAGCAGAGGGAAAGAAATAATAAAGAGCAGAGACAAATAATATTAAAACAGGAAATGATAGAGAAAATCAGTGAAGAAAAAAGCTGGTTCTTTTTAAAGACCAGCAGGACTGATGCACCTCTGGAACGAGTGACAAAGTTAACCAAGGCAGAAGACATATGCCGCCGGTGTCAGGAAAGAGATGGAGGACATCTTCACAGTCTCAACAGCCACTGAAAAGATAATTCTTCTTGACAAAGAACTTTACAATCATAAATCCAAACTCTTACAGGACTACTTCCAATAAGCCACTAAAACTTAACCAAGCTGGGCATGGTGGCATAGACCTATAATTGCAGCACTTGGGAGGCTGAGGCAGGAAGACTGGTAGGAGTTCAAGATCGCTTCAGCTACAAAGCCCAATCTAAGCTACACAGCACGCCCCTGTCTCAAAGCAAAAACAAAACCCCAAGTAAAATGAAATGGACAACTCAAATAATTCTATAACCAGTCACTGAAAAAATTTAATTTATAATTCAAAACCTCCTAAGAAAGAAATTTCCAGACCCAGAGTATTTCACTGGAAAATTATATCTAACATTTAAAATGAAATTGACACTGTTTGACATAACACCTTCCAGAAAACATAAAGAGAGGGAACATTTCCACATGTTATGAGACCAGAATTGCACTGATGCGATAAAGCCAGATACAGCACAGGGGAAAAAACACACACACACATACACACATACAGAGACAGAGAGACACACACACGCACACACACCCCACACACCTTCCCCACACACATACACACACCCCTCCCACATTTACACACACATACCTCCCACACACACCCTAAAACAGGAAACCACAGACTAGTATCTCTCATGAACTTAGATGCCAAAATCCTCCATAAAATACACACCAAGTGAATCCAACAGCACATAAAAAGAATTATACACCATGACCAAGTGGGATTTATTCCAAGTGTACAAGACTGTTTCAACATTTCAAAATCAATCAGTATAATCCAACATATCAACAAGGTAAGAAGAAAAACCACAGGATCACATCAATGGATACAGTAAAAGCAGGTAAAGAAGTCCAGCCTGTGTTCATGACAAAAACTCTCAACAAACTGAGGATGAAACAGTGGGAATCAACTTCAGCTTGATAAAGAGCATCTGCAAAGATGTCCCACTTAGTGGTGAAAGGCTACAGGTTTTTGCTCCAACGGGGAGAACAGGAAAGAAGGCGTGCTCTCAGCACAACAAATAAGGCAAGGAGAGGAGTGAAAGGTGCGGAGACCAGCGAGGAAGCGCGGGCAGGAGGTGGGTGTGTTACAGAAGGGGAGCACCTGTGAGCACTCAGGCCTGGATTTGGTGGTGGGACTTAAACCTGCACGTGCTGCATACTGTGCAGAACTAACTGTACATGTGCGCAGACAAGGACGGGTGGATCTGGTCACAGAACGGTATCGGCCTCAGAACGCTGTTTGTGATGCTAGACTATCATTTCACAAATAGGAGTACTGGAAGGACTCGGGCAAATATGTATGGCCATCTCAGTGCCGATTTCTACAGCTGCGTGGGAAACTGTAACTTTCTTCATACAAAGCTGACATAAAGATGACAGATGAAATTAGAGTATGAGAAAAACTGTCAGAGCTGCCTGCTCTAGGTAAGGCAGACGTGAACGTATCCAAATTGAAGGGAAGATGCCCAGAGCTACGAAGGAGTAGGACAAGAGCACAAGGCAGGATGGAAGGGAGCAAGGCAGCTTGTTCTGGGGGCTTTGACCTCTGTGGTGCCATCTTCTGGGACCCTAGGGTTGGGCAGTGACTGGGGAGGAGCTGAGGCTGAGCCAGAAGACCCAGATCCAGAGCTGGAGGGAGCTGGTGACAGACAAGGTTTTCTTTGCAGAACTTAACAATAATTACATCACTGGCTTCTCTGTCTTTAGAAAAGGAAGGACATACTTGTGATAGATATGAGAAAAAAATGAAAACTACAAAAAATTGTAAAATCTACAAACATATTACCAAGATAATAACTCTCAAAATTATATACAGATGTCTTTTGATAAAATTTAGACTTTTTAAAACTTAACTTTATATCATGACTGTTATTAAATCCCTCCCAGTTTTGATCTTCAAAGTTTTAATTTTTAAATAGCTATGAAATATTAATTATATTGTCATTCTGTGATTTTTTCCAGTCCTCCTCATTTGGGGCATTTGAATGCTTTTCATTTTTTGGAAAAATTACAGCTGTGATTAGCCTTTTTGCATATAATCTGTGGGTGCAGTGGAGATTATTTTCTCGGAACAGCATCCTTGGCTGCTGTTTTTTCCTGTCTCATCAGCTGGCCCAAGAGTGAAGGAGCAGCAATTCTGAACAGACCAGAGAGAGACAGTATGAAGTCCAAGGCAAGGGGCACAGAGGTGCCAGGCAGAGACGACCTGGTAGGGGAGGAAAGAGGAGGGTGTGGTGAGCATGAGGGTGAGACGGATGGAAGTTCACAGCTGGGCTTGCAAAGACCCTGGGTACAGGCCCAAGGCGGGACAAGTCCTTCCATCTCTGTTTCCAGAGCTGCCTCCTCTCACGGGCCAGTGTCCCTGGTGTGGTGAGCACCTCACAGGGACTGACCCAGCCAGTGCCCGAGGACACTGGCTCCTTCATGCTAGCTCTGCCGGCTGCGTGCTGGGCACTGAGGGTCATCCCGACACCTGGCTCGGGCGCAGGGGCTTGGAGAGCGGTACTCACTGTCCTCATGGGTCCACACGAGCTGCGGGGTGCTCGGGGGCCCGTCCCCTGGCGTGGTGAAGCACAGGACGGACGTGAAGTAAGCGGTGAACTTCTTCAGGCTCGTGATGTACCCGTGGTGGATTCCGTGGAAGTCCGGGGCGATGGTGACCACAGTGACCGCCTCGGGGACGTCTGATGGCCATGCTAGAAGCTGAGAGGAGACAGGGGGAGGAGAGACCCTTTGAAAGTCCACTTTCTCACTGGAGTCTCCATCACAAGTTTATTTTGTAGTAGACATATCTTTAAAGAAAGCACAGTCACGATTAAACCCACACATCTTATACTTCAAAAAAGTTCAGTTTAAAGGCGATCTCAAGGTTGATTATATGCAAAGGCACATGTACATATACAAGCATGCATATTTTAAGCACATATATAAATAAATTAAATAATGACTTTAACTCCTCTTTGGAGAAGTGGGTTCTCCTGCAAACCTTCACCCTTGCTTCAAGTCAACTTGCTATAGAACATCTGTCTCTTAACTACAGGGACAGAGATGACACTGTCTGTTAATTCAATCGAATCATCCATTTATAATTTATAGTGGATTAGTTTCCTGAAAAGGAATTTAGGGCACTGGTTGCACTGCTAAAGAAAGAGTATGTGTGGATATTCCAAGGAAGTTGCTTTTTGCCTGGGAACTTGAGGAGTCCTGTGCATTTTCATTCCTTTGACATTGAACATTTCTCAGGCCAATTAGCTCTCAAAGCTGCACCTCGTGGCCACGGATCACTCTGACCGCCGATCCTCCCAGCGCTCAAGTGAGCGCAGCGTCTCACCAGCCAGACCCGGCAGCAGTCAAGAGGGCTGGAGCGCTGGGCTGATCAGAATGATTGGCTTTCAAAAAGACTTGTGACTTTGAGTACCGCTGAGGGAAAAGGAAAGGCAGGGACAATTTCCAGTGAGGTCTGCCTTTCTAGGAAATAAATAAGTGTTTTAGTAAGTTGGGCCCAAATGAAAAAAAATAATGAACCGAGTGTGTGGGAAATGATCCTCTGCGAAGCTGAAAGCACCAGATCTCAGCGCAGGGGCACAGTCCCTCCTGCTAGGAGGCCTCCTCAGTGCCCAGGCCTGGAGGGAGGGTGAGTGAGTGCCGCGTCTGCGCTGAGGTGGCTCCAGGCCAACCAGGGCTGGGGGACCCAAGGGAAAGCCATCTGTCGTACTTTTCAGATCACCCCTGATCCTGTCTATGAAACAGGCTCAGTAAGGTGGATGGTGGGATTCTAATTCGGGTTGAGGAGGAACCCTGAACCCACTTGTTTCCTCTTTAAACAGAATTCCCCCAGGAGCCAGACGGGGAGGAGTGTGTCTCCTTCCTGGTTATAACCTCTTGCTCTCCGCTTGAGCCTGTCTGTATTATGCTCGAGGGCCCCCTTCCAAGAAGCAGCCTGGCCACATGCTGACTCCACACAGCCCTCCCTGGATCCTGAGAAGGAATGGCCTTTCCAATAAGAAACTGCTCTCTTTCATGTGCACAATCCATTGTCTTGATAACTGACTGAGTTTCTGGGCCAGGAGTGGAGGGTGAGACCTTAGATGAACAGTGACCTTGCCAAGGTCGTACCACTCCGCGCTGGCTGCCTGCAGTTCCCACTGCGGTGGGAAGGACAGTACCCCTGGCGGGACCATGGCATATGCCCAGAGCAGGACAGTCAGCCTGAGGCTCATGCCAGGCTGCTGGTTACCTTGTATCCCTGGTTGATGCCATTGACAAACTGCTGCGGTGGTGGGTTCCACAGGAACTGGATCGTGGTGGAGTTCACGGCTTCCGCCTGCACGTTCTGCGGGGGCGCGGTGGGCACTGTTCCGACGGGTCACGGAAAACAGCAAAACAAGTGGCAGGAGGCGCCGCGGGGAGGAGAGATGAAAGAGAAAGCCTCAGCTGCCACTCAGGATTCACAGGCAATTACGGCGCGGAGAACAGCACAGTGTGATGAATGTTTTTGGAAGCTAATAGTGGCATTACAAAGAAAGAGAATTGGGCTCTTTCTCATTTTCTGTTGAAGAATTCCTTAAGGCACAGGCAGAAAACTGGACTAGACCATCTTCTCATTCCACAGATGAGTCTTTCCCATGGATGCAAGACAAAGAGCAAGAAAAAGATTCCTTTTTCAATTACCCACTAGTAGAGATCAAGGCTCAGTTTCATCTAGAAATCACTCCCATCAGTGCAAACCCCCGCCATTAAACACTACTATTCCAACCTAAATTACTCTCTATTGTAAAGAAACAAACAAAGCAAAGCTGTCACCTCCTTCCTGTATGTATTGTTTATGCATCTGGGAGTGAATTCCTTTTTTTTTTTTTTGTCAATAGAGGCAACTATTTTTGGCTTTTCACTGTTCCCTTCTGTCTTTCACTGAACGGCTACAGAATCCAATGATACACCTGCCTTCAAGGGGCGCATGTCCCAGGGGAGACGATATGGTAACAGTAAGCTGGGCATCAAAGTGCAGGGAGAGGGTGGAGGGCTTCATGTAGGCTGTGCCTAGAAGAAGGGCTCAGTCTCGTTTGGGTCGGGACTCTTGGCTGGGCACAGTGGGCAAAACACAGTACTGGGAAGGAGTCTGGTGAGGCTACAAAGTGATGGGTATGGCTAGTCACAGGTGTGGGGAAAGGGGTCTGAGGGGGTGGATGGGTCCCCATGGGGATTAACACGGTGCCTGGAGTCATATTCGGTGGACAAGGGAGCATTGCTTTCTGGAGAAGGCAATGGTGTGCCAGGACTAGCTTTCAAGGAGGGTGACTTTGTGACCCATAGACAGACTGGACACTGGCTGGACCACACTGGCTTTGCCACACTCACGGGACAGACCTGGCTCATTAGGTGCTTGTTTCTAAAGTAAGACACAGAAGCCCAAAGGAGCCTTCAGCTCTGGGCAGAGAAAGGAAGGTGAGGGTCTCCCACTGCACAGTCAGTGTGGTGCTGTTAAACACTACTACATTCTCCGCTACCCCTAAGGGGGAAAACCTGAAAATTCAGCATGTTTTCCAGTCTTTTCTTTTGAGCTATCTTTTCATTTGCTATTGACCGTGCAATTCCCTAGGCCAGTGAGGTTGAACTTTTTAGAGCTTTGAAGAAAATAGCCGGCCGTGGCATGCGTGCTGCAGGTTCCCCACCATTTCCCTCGACCTTCCGGTCATCAAGAAACTCGTAGCATCTGCTGTCAACACCCGGGTAGAATGTGTGTTACAAGTGGCCACTGGGTTAGCTGGGCCTGGGATCTAGACAGTTGTACAGAACGTCATCTCTACATAAAATCAAGAAAAAGCTGAAAACCCACACAAACAGAGAAAGAGAGAAACAGACAGACAGACAGCTAGACGGAGAGGCAGACAACAGCTTCCATGTAAGTGGGGAAGGAATATTCAACTGACACCTTCAACATCTACTGAGCGTGGTCACACAACAGGAGAGAGTCTCTGGGAGCTACAGACTCACGAAACAATACTTTACTTACAGAAGAACAAAGAGAAGGAAGAGTATTTCACTGGAGAAGTCCACCAAGCATTTGAGGAATAACTAAACCACTTTAAAGTATCACTGATACCAAAAAGCAGGGAAAAAATTAAAAAGCATAGACCACTGTTCCTTGTGAATGAGTTCAAAAAATCATAGTAAAAATATTAGAAAATCACATTTAGCAATATGTAAAATTCATAATCTATCCTGAACAAGTTGGATTAACTTTATAAATGCAAAGCCGGTCTAACATTTGACTATCAACCAAAATATAAAATATTTCAACAGAAAACAGTAAAACAAATATGACTATCTTAGCAGGTTTAGAAAAAGCATTTGATATATTTTAATATCTAATTATGATTTTTAAAAACCCTCTATGTTAGCTGCGTATGGTGGCATATGCCTGTAATCCCAAAACTTGAGAGGCTGAGCCAGGAGGATTGCTGGGAGTTCAAGGCCAGCCTGGGGTATGTAGTGAGAATGTATCTCAAAAACTAAACAAAACAAAACAACCCCTAAGCAAAACAGGAACTGAAAAGAATTTTATAAACTTGATGAAGGGCATCTACAGCAACTCCTTTTAATTTTCCATGTAAGATAAGAGGCTGAACAATGGCCCCCTAAGATCAGAGACAAGGTAACGATGCTTTCCTCACTATTCTTCTTCTGGAGGCACAAATAGGTCTAGTAATGCAGGAAGAAGAAATAAAAGGCCGACAGACCAAAGAAGGGGAGAGGCTGCTCCCCACTCACAGACAGCGCAGTGGTCTCTGTAGGAAATTTCTGGGCATCAACATAATAAAGGCTCCTAGAACTGAAGTTAGTAAGATCACCAGACATAGGATCAAAGTGTAAAAATCAATTCTATTTCCAAACACAAGCAATAAATAATCAGAAATTAAAACTTAAAAACCAGTGGCATTTAAAGCAGCAGTGAGAACATGAAATAGATATGAACTTAGCGGTGTGTAAGATCGGTATTCTGAAAACTCAAAGCACTGATGAAAGAAATCAAAGCTGGTAGATGGAGAGTCCAGCATATTAACGGGTTGGAAGCTGGCAGGGAAGGAGATTGTTCTCCCCTGATCTGTGCAGCAAGTGCAGCCTCCATGGAAACTGCAGCTGGATAGGTTTTAGGAACCGAGAGGGTGATTTTAAAGTTTCTATGGAAAGGTAAACACAATATGCAAAACAAGTTGAGGGCCGGGGATTTAGCTCAGTGGTTCTGGCACCTGTCTTGCAAGTGCAAGGACCCAGGTTTGATCCCCAGTAACCACATACAATACTAGGTGTGGAGACTCACGCCCAGCAGCAATCAGCACCACATACCACAGTGCTGAGCGTGGTGGCTCACACCTGTAATCCCAGCACTTGGGAGGCAGAGGCAGGAGGATTGCTGTGATGTGAGTTGGAGGCTGAGCTTGGGGCCAGCCTGAACTACAAAGCGAGACCCTGTCTCAAAAAACCTGAAAAAAACACCCCACAAGTTGAGAAAGCCTAGACAAACTTCACAACATCATGTAAACACTATAAACCTGTGGTAATGAGAACAGGGTGTTACCGCAAGACATATGGATATGTGGATCATATGGATACGTGGATCAATGACACAGAATACAGGCCAGAAATTCCTTACATGCATATGAGCTAATGGTAAATAGAGGCACAAGGGGAGTCTTTTTGACAAATAATGCTAGAAAAATTGGATAGCTATATGCAAAAAAGAAAAGAAGGCAAAAGTGGGGGAGAGATCTGGATCTATGTATCATACCACACATGAAATCTAACCCAAAGTGGATTATAGGCTCAAACATAAAATTGTAGTATGCAGCTTCTGGAAAATAAATAGTTGTGACATTAGATTAGGCCAAAATTTCTCAGATACTCTACTAAGGGGACAATGCATAAAAGAAAAAAGATTGATAAATCTTTCACTTTATCAAAATAAGAATACTTCTTTATGATAAGCACTTGCTAAGAAAGCGAAAGGACTGGTCACAGATCAGGAGGCAATATCTGCAAAGGGTGCCCTGTATCCAGTAGGGGACTTTCATCCAAGGCATATATACATGGAACTTTCAAAATTCAGTAGCATGAAAAAAAAAAGTTGAGATACAGATCTCACTTTTAAAGAGGCTGCAAGTTTTCTGCTGAGAGGCGATGTGTACATTCAGGTCCTTTCAATGTGGGCTCTGCGCTTCCTCTGACCAAGAGAATATAACCAAGGCCCTAAGAAAATAGCTCTTTTCCCTTCTGGGGAGTAGAAGCAAGTGATGCCACTGGAGAGAAGATAGACACATTGGTCAATGACACAGCAGAGTCTAGAAATCACTTACACATACATCAGATAGTTTTAATAAAAGCACAAAAGAAAGAATCTTCCCAGCAAGTGGTGCTGGAAGCACTGGACATCCTTTCTGGGGCCTTGGGTCCAGGGATGATGGGCT
>PVIR01042333.1:0-12284 GCA_004026965.1 Petromus typicus | reverse complement strand
TTACGACTTTATAAAATCTCTTATCTGGCTGTCTTCACAGTCTGTTTCAGATTGTTCTTCTCAGGTTTAAGGTTAGCATAAAGTTTTCCCTGCCTGGTGTTCCTTATTCAGTGTTATTGTTGACTGTAAAGTGACATTTACTGTCACATAAATTCATAACTCATTAACATAGAAAGATTTTAAATCTTGCGTTGTGAACATTCCAAGGGTCATCAGGGTGCCAGCAGTTGAGGTTTCAAGCCCATGGCGCCTTCCTCTTGTGTTGTACTTTGCACCTGTAGAGAAAGGACTGCACAGTGTGGGCCTGTGTTCCAGGGTAAGATGACACTGACTGGTCCTGAACCCCTGAACCTCTCCTGGAAGTGTCGGTGTGTCTGCTGGCCACTTGGGTGTCAGACAGGAAGCAGGCTCCTTGTGTTCCTATATGTGGTGACTCAGTACTTCTGGGAATTTCCTAGGGTAACGCTCTAATCTTCATTTTTCATCCCGAGGAAGAGTTGTCCAGTCCTGCAGAGGGAGAGGTCTTCAGTTTGCACGTCATTGTGACAGAGGTCAGAACCCTCCAGACATTCAGGAAGAGGCAAAGGCGAGGTCCGCAGTGGCTGCACAGGCACCGGAGCCTGCAGGCTCGGGCGAGAGCCTGGCCCTGGTGTTGAAACCCTGAAGTCCAGCAGCAGGAGCCTTTGTGTTGGGTGCACAGTCGTCACCTGACAACAGGGCGTGGTGGCCTTTGCCAGGGTAGAGGAGCTCCCTGGATGGCCGACCCTGCAGGGGAGCCGAGGCAGGCCGGGAGGAGGACCGGGAGGAGGACCGGGAGGAGGACCGGGCTGGCTGTGCAGCCTGGGAGCTGAGTTCAGCCACTCACTGACCTTCGAGGTTTGTCTTCTCAAAGGGGACAGTTCTGCTTTCATAATTATCTTTCTCAACAAGTGGCTTATATTATGTATTTTCCACATCATTGAGTTTTTACTGAGCCCTAGGGATGTTATAAAGTTTTCATATCTTTAAAATAGGCCAGTTCTATACACCAGAAATTTTTTGAGTTTATTGGTACATTTTAAGTATACAATATGATTGCATTCATCAGTGAGAATTTATACCTGTACATGCTACATCTTGATCCTTATTTTTTTCCCATGCTAGGAATTACAGTAGAAAGCACATATGCAGAGCACCTGGAAGGGTGCTGGCATTGCCCAGTCTGCTGCTCCATAACCTTCTGTTCCCTTTGATTTCTGTAAGGAGCAGTTTCATTTGGAAGATCCATTTTGTTCTGTCTGACTGATTTTAAAGACGTCCTTATCCTCCTAGTTCTGACAAGTTTGTTTTCACCTGTATATTTTATTACAAGGTTATAAAAGTGTGATGTTTTTTACTGATTTCACTTGTGTAACCGAAGTTCAGTACTTAGTGCTGTAATGTTCATTTACTGCAGTGTTTCACATTGTTTTTAGAAAGTTACAGGTATACCAATATAATATTTTCAAATGGACATATATTGTTTTTATTTTATGAATTTTTTTCTTTTTTTTGCATTTAGGGAATTGAATTCAGGGCCTCATGCTTTCCAGGCAGGCACTCTACCAATGACCACCCCAGTCCTAGGAATAATATTATAAATAAAGATTTACGTGTTTGCTTTCTTTATCTGTGTCAAGCCAGAGTGTAATTAATAAAAACTTAGTCTTACTAGGCATTTGTTGGACAGCTGTGTGCCTGGTGGTGGATTACCACCTTAGATATTTTACTGTGAACCAGCCTCCCTCTTGAGTCTTGTAATCAGTTATTCTTTTTATTTTTCCTACATCTGTTCATGCTTCCTCTACCATTACTGTTACAACTTTTACTCTGTTGCCTTGTTTTTGGTTTTAATTTCTTGAATATGTTTTCCATACACTGTATAGATTGTAAAATCATCTGTGGAAGAGATATGTTTGTTTTCTAATTCTATACCCATGAAGAAATTGCTACTGTGGGTATCTAGTAGGCATTCAACAAATGCTTGATGGTGAGTGAGATGCTTAGTTAAGTTTGCTAATATACATATGTTAATACAAAATAAGTATGGTTACTGACATCTTTGAAGAGGTACTATAGTATATAGCCTGTATTTTGAAAGTTATTGAAATTAAGTGCCATTTTTTAGTAACTCATTGTTTAAAAACTAATTATTTGTTTTCCATAGTGGTATATATGCATCTTGATAGCTTATTAATGGCAGCTGATTTCACTATGTGTAACTGACTGTTTATGTCCAAGCAGATATATCTTCAGTCTATAGGACTATTCCCTTCTCCTTTGAAGGGGCAGTATGAGTTTATAGATAATAATTAGGCTTGTTATTTATTTGCTCTGGTGCTTCCTAGCCAAAAGATACTAAGGGCTCTTTCTTCTCAAACTTCCAAGTTCCAGAATGTTTTATAGTAGGTACTGCATTAGATATGAGGATTGGAACTTGTTAGGATGGAAATACTTTAATGCCAGAAAGTAAAAATATCCATAGAATTATGTAGTTATAAAATTATTCTGTGTTAAACCTTATATTTAATCTCATGCAGGGCCTTTCATTCTTAATAACATGGTTCCTTTGTGAACTATTTCACACTGTAACTGATAATATTCAACCTAACTTCTGACATAGAGACTTAGACAATGTTAATTTTTTTATTTTGACCTTTTTTTTTTAACACTATATCAGTTTTCTTTCTGACTTTAAACAGAAGGGAGAAATGCATGTAGAGAAATACCTTATGTAATTGATGCTATAATAATGGTAAATCTTGGATTAGATAATAGACTAATTACTTATTTGACAAGATTGAATGAATTTACAATTGTAGATTAATTTTACTAGTTTTGTTGTTGTTTGTGTTTTCTCGTTGTGTTGACAGGGTTGCTTTAGACACTCTTGCTGCATTGCTAAAATCAAGTAAGTTTTTAAATACTGGAAATACTAGATTCTTTTTTCTGAACATTCTATTTACTATGTTAAAGATACTGAAAATGCAATTTAGTTTACAGTTTTAAAGGTAGTTTTAATATTCTGATGCTGAGATTGATTTTAATTTCTCATGAAGTGGACATATACCGTAACCAATACCATATGTTTATTGAGCTATACTTTATTCAGTACATTTATATACTTTTTTTTAAAGCCCTGTTTTCCATTGTTAGGAAAAAGAAAATAAATACTATATATCATTGTTATGAAAAATAAAACTTTTATGATATTGAAAACTTTAATATGAGAAATATCTTGAACAACTATTATCTCTGTACATGTTGTTTTAACTTAGAAGGTGGTATTAGAAATTTTGTTTCTACCATGAATTCTAATGCACAACATTTAAAAAAGTGACCTCCAGTGTAAATCTACAGACTTAAATTCATTACAAAATAAAATTCTTCATCTGCAGAGCTGAAGCATCGGAGAAGATGAGTCTTATGACACTTTTGGAGAATAGTCATATCCATTTGCTTTTTTACTGTCCAAGATACTCAGTATCTCTATTTTAAATATTTTCATCAGTAGTCATTTGGATGATTAGATAATTAAATCAGTATTTTAGTTTTAATGTTTGTCTCAAACATCTCTGTTAATGACTCTCACTTGTCCCATCTTCTTGACATATAAGTAATAGGCAATTAGGAAGTTATCAAGGGTGAGACTAATTATCCTTAGTAAGGTTTGAATTTCTGGGATTGATTTTTTTTTTTTTTTAAATTGGGGCAAATGATTGATTGAAAATCTGTTACTTCTTAAGGATTTATTAAGTTTAAAAAGTCACCTAAATAGTAGTATTATATCACAGAGTTCTCATTTGACAGTTTCATTCTTGAAATAAAATATATGATACTCAATTAGGTTATCTCTGTGGTTTTATTTTCATATGTAATACGATAAACTTTATACCAAAATCACATTAATTTCAAACAGTATTTATATCTTTGTTTTTATGTGATTTGACTTTGTAATTAAAACTATTTTAGATATTGATTCTTTAATAAAGGCATATACTTTTGGATCACATGCAGTTTAAAATTTTACTAAAGCTTACTAATTTCAGGAGCATTGACAAAGCTCAGAAAACTAAAACTTGCACAGGTTTCACGTATTTATAGAAATCAGTTAAGCAAAGATGGTGAAATTTTGTATTTTCAGTTTTAAGTTGTAGTTTTACTCCTTACAAAGGATGGTGGTGGATAAATATATCTGTTACCACCATCAGCTTGCACAAAAGTAACTCAGGTAGTTTAATATAGTTTCAAATAAATGGCACGAGTAGGATAAAATTTAATAACGCAAATGATTTTTTTGTAGCACAGTGCATATTTTTAAACAAACCATAGCATTTTGTAGCGTTTCTCCTTCACTTATTTTTTTTTGCAAATTCCTTGTATGTAAAGGATAAATTTGACTACTAAGATAAATGCTAGAAGAAAACAAGAATACTATAAAGAATGTAAAAACAGCAGCTAAACTGCTATTGATGGTGTATAGATTAAACTCAGATGAAAGGTGAACTGAAATGTTCTCTTAATTAGAGAAGGAGAAAGAGGAGCCGTGCTCATGGGGAGCTGTGTGCTCTGGACACATAATCTGCTACACTGCGGTTTAGTGCAGGTTGTGGACGGAGCTGTTCTCTTAGCTCAGCATCTGTGTTTGCATTACGACAGATTTTCTTATTTGATCTGCCATATGGAGTTATTCTAATCTCATAAATCCTGTTGAGGCTGTTGGGAATTTAGCAGAAGCACAAAGTTTTTAACAATTGCAATGATCATAATGGCTTTTAACAAAATTATATTTGAAGCTATTTGAAGGTGTAGATATTTTGTTTGGTGTAAACATCTTCATTTATATATAACTTTTTGTTCAAAATAATTGAATTAATTTTACAAATAGATCATAGCCTTAGCAAGCAAGCTATTTTAGATATAATAGAGGTTTGAAGACTTTCACATAAGAACACTTTCCCTGATGAGTTACTCCTACCTCTCAAATGTCAGAATGTAGTCTTGGAAAAATATAGTAAATCTCAGTGTTGTGTTTTAGGTTTATATTAATGAACTTGGAAACTGTAATACAGTCTCAGGCATCTAAGGTGAGGGTATTTTAGTGTCCATGCCATGAACTTGGAGTCATTTTATAGATACATTTGAAATTCAGAAGAGATTAATATTTCTGACTATACAGTCTCAGATGGGTTGACCATTATCTCATAATACTTAACAATAGATTCACAGAAGTGGCACGGGTGGTTGGGTGTGTTGCTAGAATATGATTTCCCTGCTGCCGTCTCAGTAAAATACACCGTTGTTTGGTTAATAATCTTAAATATGGATACTTTAAAAATAAGTAAAATTAGATTAAATTTATACTCCAATAAAATTGATCTTTTGTACAAAAATCTTTAGTATACATTTCATTATATTAAATATTGTAATGCTTAGAAAGCACTATTTTCTAATGTGATGCTTCTTACCTTTCATTTATTAAAAATTGCTTATTTCTGAATTAGTGTTGCTGTGGGATGAATTTTATATAGTTGAGAGGTTATTTGAACAATTAATTTCCATGGAAAATGTAGTTTGTTTTGAGAGCTATTCAATCCAGTGGGCTTAATTTCAGTAGGAACGCAGAGTTTTGTAACAGAAGTTAACAAAGGGGATAATGGCTTTTAACAAAACATACAGTAGGTTAAAAGTTTGTAAATTCCTTTTGATATACTGTCAGTATGTTCATAATTTTTAAAATACACAAAATTATTAATGTAATATTTTAAAAGATGACCTAAGTTTATTAGAGATTTTGATATTTATAAATTATAAAATTATAAATGTAAAGTATTTCTATAGACCAGATATTCCTAGAAAATGTTATAAGGCCTTCTAGAGCTTGTCATTTATTTTGTTAGAAAAACATTTAAATATCTAGTTGCCTTTTAGGGGTGGGTTGTAGGATTATACGAGTTCAGTGAGGTGTGCTGGCACATGCCTATAATTCCAGCACTTGGATGGCTGATACAGGAGGACTGTTTGCAAGCTTGAGGTGAGCCTGAGCAGCATAGCAAGTCCAGGGATGTACGTGAGACCCTGTCTGAAAACAGACGAGAAACCAAGAACTGTGGAAATTCATCACAGTGCTAAAGCTGTGTCTTCATTTAATTCATTTTACACCTTTTCTTTGTCATTTAAAGTATATTCTTTCTCAATTTTCTTTTGTTAAAGAAACAAATGCCAGGAGAGCTGTAGACAGAGGATATGTCCAAGTGCTTTTAACAATTTATGTAGATTGGCACCGCCATGATACTCGACATAGAAACATGCTTATTCGGAAAGGAATTTTGCAGAGTTTAAAAAGTATTACAAACATCAAGTTGGGGAGAAAAGCATTTATCAATGCTAATGGGATGAAGATTCTGTATAACACTTCACAAGTGAGTGGTTTTCTTCCTGTTTTCCTACCTACTGTACTAATGATAATGCATCTTAATATTCACAGTCAGGAAAGTTTACATATATTTAAACAACCTTTAAACCCAGTAGGTAAGTAAACCATTCTCATGAGGGACCTGACCGAACTGAGGAAGGTGATCCGTGCACACGTCTTCAGTGTGAGATGGGGGTGTGAGGAAGGGTCCCTGGAGCGTGGGCTTCTAGGGTGGGGCTGGCCCTGCTCGCTCCGCACTCCCCCCTTGCTGTGGCTCATCTGCCCCTGGGGCCGTGCGCCCCGCGTGTCTTCATCCCGAGGAGCGGTCCGCGTGGGGAGGTGTAGAGGGGAGGCTGGTGAGTAAGGAAGGGGGAGAAATGCAGCGGTAAAAAAAAAAGAAAAAAGAAAGCTTATGCATATAGAGGGCGGGGCAGGAGAGGGGAGAAAATGGAAGTCGCGTCATATTCTGGTACAAATTTTTAATGTGATCATGATGCGCATATAAAATGTACTAGTGAAATCAATTAATTTAAAAAAAGAATGCTAGTGTGGCCAGCCATTTGAAGCGCAGACGTCCTTGACAGTACACTCGGGGAGAGCTTTTCTAACATCTGAGGAGACAAATGGGAATGGGAAGTGGGAGCATCGCAGCATAAGCTTCTTGGTTTTAGAGGGCTATAATTATTAGAAGAGAAATTTGACTTTTTAAAAACATAGCCAAGTATCTCAGTTGTGCCTTCTTGGTTTTACACATGGATAGTTTTTTTTAACAGGGTGATAGTTAAGATGTTGGAATGCTTGTGTTTGCCTTTACTTGTGCCTTTCCTGGAGCAGTGTAGGTATGGGTCTTTCTGTCCCGAGGGCAGGCAGTGATGAGTATTCGATAGAAGAGTCTGAGACTTAATTTCTCATCACTGTTCACTTGCCTGTCAGCAGTCACTGATAATGATAACGTGGCATCGTTTCCAATTCCTCTGTCCCCCAACCCTCCTGAAATTAGGTACAGGGACAGCAGATCCCATTCTTTGGACCTTAAGTTGACCATTCAGCCTATTTGTTAATAAGGTGAATGGCCAACTTATGAAAAGGTGCCATTGCGTGACTACTGATTTTGAAAAAGGCTTAGTAAAAGGCATACTCCTTTTTATTTCTTATACTTTTCTTACTTTTTTGATGCTTTTCACCTTTGTTTCCCCAAAGCTTTAAAAAAACGTTATGCCCTCGACTTGCTGCATGTGCCCTGGGTTGGTCATGTACAGCAGGGGTGGTGAGCCTGAGGCACGTGTGCTGCTGTGGACTGTCACGAACTGTAACTAGGGTTGGCCGACACTGCTGTGTCATGTTCAGTGGCTTTGGGTGATGAAGACGGAACTGATTTCTGCGTAGTTAAAATATTTAGGGAGAAATTACCACCTGGGGTTATTATTTACATTCCCTACTTCTGAACAGTAAAGTTATTTTATAACTGCCCTGTATTAAAATACTGGTTTTTTGTAATGCTTGTTGCTAGAAAACTTATGTATTCATGTCTAAGGGTAATATAAAGTTAGTTCAGCAATTTACCAAAGAAGTATTTTCTCTCTCTCTTTTCTTTTAAAAAGCAGGAGTGTTTGGCAGTCCGGACTCTTGATCCTCTTGTGAATACCTCCAGTCTGATCATGAGGAAGTGTTTCCCCAAAAATCGCCTTCCGCTTCCTACGATTAAAAGTTCCTTCCGTTTCCAGTTACCCGTTCTGCCTGTGAGTGGACCCGTGGCCCAGCTGTACAGTTTACCCCCTGAAGGTTGGTCTCACAATCTTGCTGGCTTTCCTAGGTGCTGGGTTCTTGAAAGTTGGTGACTGCGGATCTTTCTCTTCTTTGATTTTTTTTTTTTTTTTTTACTTGTGTGCAACTTCCAGCACAAAAATGTGTCAATCAACAAGATAAGCTTTTATGTTTTATTTTACCTAACATTTCTTAAAATGTAAGAAAGCAAATGTGATAAGGAGAAATAGAATAGGATGTGTTGTGTGTGTGGAAATATGAATTATGAAATCTAAGCATTACATAGGACTATAAGTCCATAATTCATATATGTTTTTGAAGTGTATGAAAGTGGCGTTAAATGTTTAGGTAATTGTGTTTAGTTTTACATTTGTTGCTCTTTAGTGAACTTTCTTGAGTTAAAAATACCCAGTCACCAAAATTGCTATGATTTAAACTTGCATGTAGCTTAGTTAGAGAAATATGTGAAAGTATCAGAGACAGGCTGTCATTTTTTGTATGATTTTGGAAGTATGAATTTAACCTTCTTACTCTGAGAAATATAATTTTTGATAAATATATAACAAAGCAAAAAAGGGAAAGTTGGGTTGGCTATTGGTTTATGACATTTTTGCAAAGAATTTAAAGACTTTCTAGTTATGTAAAATACATGAAGAAGATGCTTTAAAGGAAGTTTTTATAGTTAATTTTACTATCCATGATATAGATTTATAAATGGAATATGTCAATAGGGAATAGTGTTATTATATTTTTAAAATATTAGTTATTAAGGCACAAGTTGAGTTGACAAAAGTAGATAAGTGAAAGGAATGATTCCTCCTTCCAATTCCGTTTGAAATTAACAACAGATTTTGAAAATATGGGAAAATCTGTCCCAAATCTGAATGTCAAAAAGCATCCTCATGAGTTAAACATAGAATATAGAACAAATATGGCAGTGATAGGAATACATACCACCACCTCGTTTGGAGAGGCAATCAGAGGTGGTTGAAATCTTTTTCTTCTGTGTCTCCATGTAACACGGTGGGAGTGTAAACTAAGGATGTTCATATGGTCGTTCTAACTGGTAGAAAGCCAGCGAGGCCTCCAGTGACGCAGCAGGTAGTTAGTTATACTAGGAAGGAGGCAGGATGTAGCCCATAGTGTTCTTTATTTAGTGTCCAGATTAATGGATGGAGAAAACTGACCAGCAACACAGTGACTCACCAAACATGGGAAAAAATGGGAAAGAGGCACAGTTTTTCCATTGGGTCCTTCCATGTGTGATTCTCAGACTTGATGAATCAGTAAACTGGAAAAGTAGATTACATTTTCTCACAAGTCTTCAAATTAGTTGTGGGAAGAAGATTCTGGTAACTGTAGGCACAAAGAAAATACTCTCATTCTGCTTTCAGTTGTTTTCTCACGTATCAGATGGCATTATATATATCGAAGTCTTATTATTGTCTTGTATGCTGCACCAGAAGAGGCTTGAGTAGTTTTACTCAGAGTTCTAACACCAGACATGGAGGTTGGTTGTTCTCATACAAAGGAATTGTTCACTTCTGACGTAGACCCCATGGATTTAGGGTGCCATCCTATCAGACTGCTCCTACTGTGGATGCCAGTTGCTGGATTGGTAGAGGAGCTCTTGCAACCCCTTGTCGATTTGCTATAAAGGCTGGTAAAATTCAGGGCCCACTGTTTGCTTTCGAGTATTTTTTCAAGGTTACAACCGACAGGTGAGGAGAAGCAAAGGATCACTTATGGGAAAAGATGTGGACCCACGCTCCCTCCACTGCCTTCCCACATCGCTTTCCCAGCGCTTGGTGTGTCCACTAACCCAGAATTCCCTGCGCATCCTCACGGGGCTTTTTATAGTTTGATCAGTCATGATTGATCAGTCATTGACTGCTGGTAAGTAACTCAGTCTCAGCTCATCTCTCGGCAGAGGTGGAGCTGTGCTGCAGTCCCTTCCTCTCCACAAGCCTTCACGCTTTTAGCCACCAGCTTCCACCTGGACCTGTCTCAGATTCTACCAGGAGTCTGATGTTCAGAAGAAGAGAAGATACTCCTGTCTCGAGGGAAATTCCAGGGGGTTTAGGAGCTGAGTGCCACGAGCATGGAATATATACTTATTAAAGTAGGGGTTATTTTTCTTCATTGTGTCTTCAACGTCCCTTAGATTACATGGGTCATAATAAAGGTGCATTTAGTATTTGGTGAATGAATACAGTTGGCCTCAAGATTTACTTTCTGAAATGTTACGTGCCAGAAGATAGTGAAGTGGTATTGATGGAGATTTAAAGAAAAAGGTTCTGACTCAAGATTTCTGAGTCTTTATTAGTTGCTATCATATGTGAAGGTGATATGTTCTTAGAAATGTAAGAGGACAGATATATTATCCAGGTAGCCTTACTGAAGTGATTATTTGAGCCAGTCAAGTGATGGATTTAAAATGTTAAAGACACAGAAGGTATTGTAGAAGACTAATTGTATTAGCCATTGTAACTTGTTTAATTATGCAATAGTAAATAGCTGCTATGCTATTATTATAAAATGTATCAGCTAATCCTTGATAAATGTCCTACTGTACATGGTTATTATAAACTGAGTCTTACACAGATGCATTAAATTTATATTGATAGATTTCCTAGTATTAGACGTATTAGACTACTCTTGCATTTCTAAAATGATTTAGAAATACGTATTTTCAACTGTGAAGGAATGTAAATATTATGTACTGCAAACATGTACTAATAAAATTTTAAAAATAGAGATCTTTAAACTGGTGTTCAATGAACCATAAGATGCATAGATGGACCTTAGAGACTAGAAACACTTTGAAATGCTATGTAAAACTATGTATTTTTTCCCTTGAGAAAAATTTTGAATGGATATCTCTCTGGAACATAAAAACTAGGAAAATTGAAATGCACAAAAACCCTGAGTGAGCTAAGTCCAAATCAAGTAACAAGTAAGTTAGTTCCATTAAGTAGTGATCTAAATGGATAAAACATTCTGATTAAAGGAAAAGGGACTTAGTTTGGCTTAATAAATGAAATCCAGTTAGCTAACACTTGCTAGAAACTTCTTAAAACAGCAGGGTGGAAAATTTGGAAGTAAACAGTGTCAGATGTGCACCTTGCCTCAGCCCAAAAGAAGAGAGGACAGTTATAAATATAGGAGAGAAGAAGTATAAAACAAGATAGCTGCGGGTATTTTATATAGTCCAAGGTAACACATGTGCCACGTAATAGAACAAAAGTAGCTAAAGTTGTAATCTTAGGAATAACAAGGACAAATGTGGACACAGTGTTCGTGTGCCTGTAACCCCTTGGCAGGTTACCCGGAAGGGGTTAAATCAGCTAAGTAGAGGTTCACTAGAAGTCCTGCTGTATGTGCATGTGTGATTGAAGTGGACAGTGTTTAGGGAGATCGGAATAAGCACCCTGATTTGAGTAATGTGCTGAAATTGAAAATGCAGACCGGTTTCTTCATTGAAGACACTCAGTACTAATGATGTCATAGGTTCTCTCAACTTCCAAGAAATTTCCCTCTTCTTTATTTTCTAGAGCATAGAACAAAAAAAAAAAAAAAAAAAGGAAAGTTTAGAAGCTAGTATGATGCTGCAAAACTTGGTAAGAATAACCTGAAACAACCTATAGATCAATATCACTCCTCACAATAAATAGCAGAATTCGGAAGTGCTAGCAAACTTAAGAATCAGCAGCTTTATTGAGCAGTGCTTTTCCTATCTAGGATACTTGGGTCAGCTAAGGATAGTTTTTAGGAAAGTAAGTCACTACATTATTCAAAGATTACGCATGTATTATCAGTAGTTTAAAGGAAGAAAGAAATTATTGGTTTCAAGAGATGTCATAAAAATGCATGCCCAGGGCCGGGGACATAGCTCAGTGGTTCCGGCGCCTGTCTTGCAAGCGCAAGGACCTGGGTTCAATCCCCGGTAACCACATAACAATACTGGGTGTGGAGACTCACCCCAGCGGCAACCAGTACCACATACCACAGTGCCGGGCGTGGTGGCTCACGCCTGTAATCCCAGCACTCGGGAGGCAGAGGCAGGAGGATTGCTGTGATGTGAGTT
>PVIR01042332.1:0-12285 GCA_004026965.1 Petromus typicus | reverse complement strand
CCACATTGTGTGCACACATAACGTCTCTCCCTAGTGTGAATTCTTTCATG
Organism: Petromus typicus; assembly: GCA_004026965.1. Taxonomy (NCBI): domain Eukaryota; kingdom Metazoa; phylum Chordata; class Mammalia; order Rodentia; family Petromuridae; genus Petromus; species Petromus typicus. The sequence continues at coordinate 12,235 of PVIR01042332.1, read as the reverse complement.
TCTCTGACAGTGGCACTGCCTGCTAAATGCTTTTCCACACTGCTTACATACATAAGGTTTCACCTCCGGGTGAGTACTTTTAAGTCTGTGAAAGGAATTGCTACGAACTACTTCCTTAGGTGAACAGGCCTTCTCTCCAGCATGTGTTCATGTTTTTGAATATGGTATAAAGAAATAAAAGTTTTCCCACATTGTTTACATACGTATGGATCCCCCTCACAGTCCTTTCTATCATACATCCGAGCACCACTGGGTGTGCTTTTCTTATCTACAAAGGTTTTCTCTCCAGTCTTTGTCTTTGCATACTTCTGAAAGGACTGGAAATCACTGAAGATTTTTGCATCATCCCCAAATTTATACAGCTTTTCTTCAAATTCTAAATAGTCATCTGGCTTCAGTCTAGAGTAAGCTAGAATGGGCACATTTAGGGTCAGGTGCCCAATCAGAGGTTTTCTACAAGCGAGGCTTTCAGTTGGCTTTAATACAGTTTGGTGCATGTCCACCATAGCATCTGGAGTCCAAAGGAATATTTTTTCCTGTTCTTTCCAAGCTTTATATTGATAGCATTTTGCTACCTCTTCATTTCTTAGATTCCTTGAGCAATTTTTGTATGTTTGTTCAATTTGCCGGTTATCCCAGGTTCTTCCTATAGCAGTCATATGCATGAATGTTTCCCACATCACATCTCTGTAGAGCTTCTTTTGGGATTGATTCAGCACAGCCCACTCAGCCTTGGTGAAGTTCACAGCTATATCCTCAAAGGTCACTGGCTCCATTGCGTGGCTTGAGTCTCTCCGAGGATCCTCTGGATGCAGCCCGCAGTAAGCAGAAGTCACAGAAATAAAGGTGATCTAGTCAGCTAGAGGCGTTCAGCAACACATTCAGCGCCGCGCACTACGCCGCCATGACACAGGAAGTCCCACCTCCCTCAGCGCACCTGACTGGCTAGTTTAGACGCCCCGCGCTTTCACCGCTGATTGGCTCCTGCTCCTAGCTGGCTTTGATTTTTAAAACTGCCATCCAGTGTTAATTGTGGAGAAGAAAAGCCCATCTGATGTAGCCAAGGGCTAAGATTCTCTGATATTTTTTAGTTTGGAGGACTATTAAGTCTAATACAAAATAGCTTTTTTTAAAAGTGATTTTTTTTAAATGCTCAAATCCTTTTGAAGAGCAAAGATAAAATGAATGTGTCTGGAATCAGAGAACTAGATGTTCCATAACCATTCTACTTTGAGGGGAGTGCATTTTCATATCTCTCTAGTGCAGCCTGAACTCTTCACTTGATAGGGTCCTGGCATTTGTTCCTGTCAGGAACCATGGACAACTCACTCGGACAACTTACTCGAATTTAAGATTTACTTACTGGGATTTACTTACTTGGACTTGAGGATGTCTGCCCTGCCCTGCAGGGTCAACTACTGGGATTATTGCTGACATCTGCCTCACCCTGTGAGATTTTAAACTGCAAGGATTACTGCACTAAAATTATTGGCCCAGGGGCTTACTGGGACTAAGGATATCTTCCCTGCCCTATGCAACCTGCAAGGACAGGAATTATTGTGGGACCACCCTGTCTTATGCATGTTAGGATTATTGGTTGAAGGCCTGGTACCAAATAAAGGTGCAGGCAAGCTCAGGTTACGGGTTCTTCTGCTCCCACTTCTGCTGCTGCAGTATCTGGCCTTTGGCTGCTGCTGCTCAAAGTAGCAAGAGTCGAGCCTGGGCTCAGCCTTTTTCCTTAAGGTTCTGACTTTGTTGTTTGTTGGTTAGTTCTTTAACTGTGGGACTGTCGGGGAATTGGAGTTTTTCATGACAGTTCTGGCTGCGTCCTCTTCCACGGTTTGTTCTGGGATCACACAGGAAAGTCTTTTTAAAGTCTAGTGTCTTTCCAGCTTCAGATAGAAAATTCTGAGGAAAAGCCTCTTATACTCCTGTTGGCAGGCATTTCTCCCAACTCACATCCAATCTCCTGGGCCTAAGTGATGGGATACCGTGTGTGTCACTTGTCTTTTTTTCATTGCCGAGACAAAGTGCCCAACACCCAAAGCTAAAGGGGGAAAGGTTTATTTAATTTACAAACCTGTATTTGTGGAAGTTTCAGTCCATATTTGGCTGGCTTCATGTCAAGCTGGTAGAGGGGCAATAGAGGATAGCAAAAGGGACCTTAACAGCATCTTTCTGCCCCTTTTATCCTGTTCAGATTAGTGGTTAGAGCATAACAATCAAGGCTTTCTATGTAAGGGAAAAAAAGCAACTGAGTATCTGGTGATCACAGGTAGTAGCTGTTTCAGCACCTAGAATGTGACTCTCCCTGACCAGTCTAGATAGAATTCATCTTTCTCCTGTAGGTGCTCCACACCTAGGTGATACGAAGGGAAAATATGGAGAATGTTTAAGAATATTTATTACAGAAAAAGACACAGTGATCATTAATTCCCCTCAAAATAGTCCCTCTGCTTTTAGTCCCATTGTTCTGGCCAAGTTCTGAAGCATTTCCAGAAATCTTCATTCATGAGTGTCTTTATTGCTATTATGTTTGCCTTTAAAACCTCAATCAATTCAAAACTCTAAATAAGTTTTCATATTCCTTTTGCTTTGAGAAAGAGCCAAAGGAGACACGGTACCAGATCCAGTGAATAATGTGGGTCAGGACTTATCACAATGTTTTCACGATCTTGTTTTTCCATTGTATGATCCTGTGCATTGACATGCATTGTGTCCTTGCTCCCGTCCCATAAAGATATTCACGGAAGAGGACTTCTGGAACCGCTTCACACAGTGGCAAGAAAGAGGGCATAAGTGTGTTCAGTGGGGAGGGGAACTTTGAAGGGGACTAATAACCATGTGTCATTCGCTGTAATTCATGTTGAAAATTTAAACACACCGAATTTTCTGACCAGACTTTGTACATATTTGAATGAGCATGTGGGGACACATAGATTGATACTGGGAGAGAACAAAGCCCGGTTTTAAAGCATCTCTTAGAAATTATTCTCTTTTCAGTGAGCAATGAGATAAGACTTGGCAGATGAAAGCAATGGAAGCAAAACAGGTTTTGCATGATCCATGTCTCAAGAATTACCCTTTGGAACTGGACATGCTGTGTAACCAAGTTTAGAGAAAGGTGCTGTTTTCACACATAGTGAACATTTCTTCGATGAAGAGACTAGACTTACTAACCAAAAACATTGTCCCAATGTATACTTATGGGGATTTCAGAAAAGAAGCCATTGGTACCTGAGCACAGGAATTATGCAATTAACAGAAATACCCCAAATGCCTTCATTAGAGACAAAATCAATTTTAAATAAACAAACATACTAATGTCTAATAATGTTTAAATGTAGCATTCTATTTATTTAAGTCAGTAATTGCCATAAATGATAATGATTCTTCATTTCCTAGATAGTCAATGCATTATTCATACTTCTTTAGGCTGAATTATGAGAAAGTCAAGGCTGGCTATTATAGATTTTATGTGGTGATTTGTAGGCTGAATAGATTATTCATTAAGATAGTATGTAAATATTATACAGAGGCATTGATAGCGATTTATTTTTCCTGATGTTTTATTAATTCTATTGTTCTTTGTTTAATATTTGACAAGTTAATATCTTTATGGGGGTTGAGATTCCAATGAATATAAATTTTAGTGTCCTTTCTGGGGATTGCATAGTCTAACAGGGATTTGACATGTAGCAATATAAGATCCCTTCTTAGACCTCCATATGGGATATGAATAATGAAGCACAGAAAATTTTAATATTCCCAGTTTAGTGGGTACAGGTTATTTTGCTTATTAAACGTAAGTGTTCAAAGGGTTGTATCCAATTATTGATTCTTAGTTTTCCTTGAATATCAGAATTACTCACTTTTATCATAGCTTCTTTTACACATTTTTTCCAAGGAATTTTGTTTTGAATTATTCACTTGCCATTGTGGTGCATTTATTCTTCCACAAATAAATCGCTATTCTTCCACTCCTCACATTGGGAGTGGTAGTGACTCCCCACATCAACACCAGCAGGCTGCTCCAGTGGAGCTGCGCCCTGCCCAAGCATACATGATTCACTTTAATGTCGCTTCTGACTTTTCAAGAGCCTGAAGAAGCCCTGTCATAGAAACAAATAACCAGCCAAACATAAAACCTAGCTGTAGGCCTTGCCTTGCAAGTTCCATAGTTACAGAGTGGGTATGAATGACGAGAGAACATCTGGGAGCTGGCTGTGTGTTCCTCTTTTTTGTCCAATAATTTTTGTTGTAAAAACTCTTTTGTTAGTGAAGCAAAAGAAAGGAAGCAGAAATTTAGAACTTGTTTATTTTCAGGCCTCTAAATCTCTCTGAACCCTCTCCTTTTCACTTGTATGGACTTCCATTTTTTTTTAATCCCTGTCTATTAAATTTGTAAATAAATCATGGGCTTAATTTTACTAAATGAAGGCCACTTTAAGTTTGGATTGGAGAATAACTATCATACATTTCAAATAGGTCCTGGTCAGCTGTCATCGGCATTTGACGTCAGTGTACGTAGTATGAGCATGGCGTTCTTGCGTGACTGGATGATTCCATCACACATTGTAGAAATGAATGCTTTCATTACAGGAAAATGTCTTAACTTGTTGTCACAGGGAAAAGTATACCTGAAGAAATAGTTTCATTTTATAAAAAAGGATTAATATTTAAGGTATTTCTGGATACTGTCAAGGTCTTAATGCATAACTGAATGCAAATGAAGCTAGACAAGTGTATACATGGAACAAGAGACATTCTTTAAAATTATGGATCATTTGGTAATTCTTTTCCAAATTCCGATAGACATTATTCGGTATTTTACTACTTTTACATAGACTTGGCCATCAATCAGCTTAACATGAAGTACTTTGCTCATATAGTGTAGAAGCGATCATGTCCATTGAGATCTGAATCCACTCTGTAGAGAGCTCATGTGGACTATTTCTTTTGAATCTGCGCAATTTGTTAGCCTTAGACAAGACATCATTTTTACACCATATGTGTGATTCACACTTTTCTTCTAATGCTTTCAAAGTGCCAAACTTTGTCTTGCTTCGGGGATACTACATACATGGTTTTCTCTGCCTTGAGCTTTTTTCTTTGCCTTATTCACATGACTGTTCTATTTTTATACTTCAGGTTTCAGCCAAGAGTTGTCACTTCTGAGTGACAACAGCTTTTTGTAAACTACTCCATTAAAGCCTCTCTTCTGACTATATATTCTTCTATCCTTTACATGTTGCAGTTAAGAATTATGTATTTATATATTGTCTGTTTTCCTCCATTCTCTGAGAGATTAAAATTTCCACAGGAGTAAGGACAGGTAGTAAGTGTTTAATAAATATTTGATGACCATGTGCATAATACTGATATCAAAGTCAGAACTGAATCTAGGTCTCCAGAATCTTACCCATCGCACATTAGCCACTATATTTTCTTTGAGACAAGATCTTCCTATGTCCTTCAGGCTTCCTTGAACTCCTGGTGATGCTCTTGCCTCGGCCTTTTGAGTGCTGGTATTATAGATGTGTGCCACCATGCTTGAGTTAGCTACTGCACACCTTTATTACACAATATATTGAATTATTTCCTGCCTTTTATCCATGTAGAAAATAACTTTATGTGCTCTAAATTCAAATGATGCCTACTTGCTATTTTGTATTTGAGAAGGATAGAATAGGCAAGTAATGAAGGCCTCCCTATGTTGGCTGTTGAAGTGAGAGAATATGGAGGGATTAGGACTGTGAACAGAAAATGACAATGACTTTTGGTAGTTAAAAAGTTCTGCTTTTGCAGAGTGGTTGACTTTCAGTCAAAGAAAAATTTTGATTCTAAATCTAGTTGCTTTCTTTAAACATAAGGTATTGCTTTCACTTTTGTTTATTTCCTCTAAATTTTGGTCAAAAATTAAGAAAAAAGAGCAAAACCACGTTTGATTTTTATGCATCTTAGCTTCATTAATCTCAATTTGTTTTCATTTAAAAGCTGACAAATGCTGATTGCTTAATATCACTGCCACTGCATGTGCGCGTGTGCATGCACGCGCATGCACACACACACAAACACACAGGCATGCACATACACACATCCTGAATTTTTTCAAACTCAAATGATCTTGGAGACTGACCTGATTGACTTAGGTGTGAAATAATTTTGTTGTCTAAATTGAGGACAGAATGTCATATTTTTTGATTCTCTTAGCAGGCATTTGAATTCTCTTAATAGCAAGCATATGATTTATTGTCCCGAATGGAGTCTTTTAAAGTTTCCTTTGTGAGGAAAATGACATATTTGAAAATGTTTCTCTATGACTATTTCAGCATTTTCATGTGATATTATTTGATACAGAAATACTTATATTATTTTAGAAGTTTCCCTAAAGATAATCTAGTTCTAACATACTTTTTAAAATTTCTTTAAGTAGAATAATTAATTGATATTTTCACAAAACTATTTTGTGTCTTTGAAATAAAAATTATAATTAAGTCTTTACATAAGGAATTATTTTTCATTTTCTTAGCTCTCTAAAAAGTGTGTGGGGAGGACTCAATTCTCTAAATATTTTATTTAATGGTTTTATATACAGTTCCATTTGGTTTTATTTTTTTACTAATTCAAATCTTTATTGGTACATTATATATACACATCATGATTGCACTCAACGTTGAGAATTTGTACCAGTATATGACACTGCTTAATTCTCATCTTTTCCTATTTCCTTATTCACTCTGCAACCCCGCTGTCCCTATATACAAAAGCTTTGTTTCCTTTTCCTTTATTACCATCGCATTATTTTTCCATTACTTACCTTTACACCCTGTTTCCTTTTGAATAATTTCTATTTCACGGTATCTATTATATATACTAGAACTGATTTACATCTTCATTTTCACATACCAGAGAAAAGGTACGATATTTACCCACCTGTGACCTATTATTTCACTTATGAGTATGTCCTCAAGGTACATCCATTTGAGTATAAATGACTCAAACTTATTTTTTATGGCAGAGTAATATCCCACAACTTGATTCTCACTTTTCCCCATTCCCTTACCCACCCTACAACTCCCCACTCCCTATATACATAAGCTTTAATTCCTTTTTTATTATTATGACATTCTTTTTCCCCTTATTATTTATCCCTACACCCTATTTCCTTTTAAATATTTTCTATTTCACAATATTAACTATATATACTAGAATTCATTTGCATCTTCATTTTCTCATACCAGAAAAAAGATATATTTACACATTTGTGACCTATTTATTTCATTTATGAAGATGTCCTGAAGGTACATCCATTTGAGTATGAATAATTCAATCTTATCATTTTTTATGGCAGAATAATACTCCTCTAAAAGAACCACATCTTTTTTATCCAGTCTCTAGTTGATGGACAGTTTGGTTGTTTCCAATCCATTGTGATTTTCTATCACAAACTGAGCTGCTATAAACATGGGGGTGCACATATGTTGCTGTGTTAAGAATCTTTTAATTCTGTTGTGTATATACCTAGCAGAGGATTAGCAGGGTCAAATAGGACCTCTAATCTTAGTTTTTTTAGGAATCTCCACAGTGATCTCCACAGTGGTTACATGACTCTACACTCTGACCAAGAATAGACAAGTGTTCTTTTTTCTCTGCAGCCTCACCAGCATTTGTTGCTGGCTAATTCTGAGGTAGCAGCCATTCTTTGTGGAGAGAGATGAAATTTTAGTGTTTTCATCTTCATCTTTTGAATGACCAATGATGTTGAGCATTTCTTTATATGCTTCTTAGCTGCTTTTATTTCTTCCTCTGATAAATGTTCATTTCAGAATATAATCATTAAATTAAGGCTCCCACACTTGTTTCAATTTATGAGAACTTTTTAATAAATTAATTATCTTTTGTGTTAGTAGGTAATTTATGTGTTTGGCCAACAAGATGTCTTTAAGCTTTTTGTGAGGTTTAGGACTTTGATAATAGTAGTAGTACAACAATCAAATATTGATTTGGGCACCAAACCATTGCTCACTTCTTTATAGCTTAATTTCAGTTTGATTAATTTACCTGTGAAACTGAGCTATTCTCTCAGGCCAATTTTGGTCAAGGTAATTTGCTCTCTATCTTAAAGTGGCAAACTATTTTAATCTTTCCTTTCTTCTCCTCAAAAAATTTCAAGTCTTGTAAAATTTATGATTGTGCCTAGAAGAGTAGATGCTCAACAAATGAGTTGAATATGAAAAAAATGGAGTTTGTATATTTTCTCCATAATTGTTACTTATTCAGCTTTTACATTTGCATAGCTGGTAAACACAACACAGTCAGGTGATTGTGTCGTTTCATAATTTCTTATCTCATTTATTCTATGAAGAAATGTTCTTGTATTTCCATTTTGCTAGATATCTGATTAAATAACATAAGAGTAAGGTAATATATAGCTCAGTGAGAAAAATAAAATTTATCCTTAGAACAAAATATTCTCAAGAACTTAAGTAGGGAACATAGCACATATTTCTTTTGTGTTATATACCTAGCAGAGCAATGGCCGGGTCAAATGGGACCTCCAATCCTAGCTTTTTGAGGAATCTGCAAATTGATCTGCACAGAGGTTGTATGAGTCTACATTACCACCAATAGTGGAGAAGGGTTCCTTCTTCTCTGGAGCCTCGCCAACATTTGTTGCTAGCTAATTCTGAAATGGTAGCCATTCTTTGCGGAGTGAGATGAGATCTCAGTGTTATTTTCATCTGCATCTCTTGAATGACTAATGATGTTGAGCATTTTTTCATATACTTCTTAGCTGCTCTTACTTCTTCCTCTGCAAGTATCTATTCATTTCGGATGCCCATTTTTGAATTGGGCCTTTAAATTTGGGTGGGCTGATTTTTTTTAGCTCTTTATATATTCTAGATAATAGCCCTTTGAGGAACAGGTGGTAAAGATTTTTTCCCACATTGTTGGCTGCCTTTTTGCTCTGTTGGTGGTTTCCTTCACTGTGCAGAAGGTTTTTAAAAGAATGAGGTCCCATTTGTTGATTTCTTCTGCCAATTCTTTTGCTGTAGAGGTTTTGTTCAAGAAGTCTTTCCCTAAGCCAATGTCTTTGAGAGTTTTACCTAACCTGTTTTGCAGCAGGGTGAGAGTGTCTGTTTTAATATTTAGGTCTCTTATCCACTTTGATTTTAGTTTGGTACATGGTGAAAGAGCTAGATCTAGTTTTAGTCTTTGGCAGGTTAAAGCCCAGTTTTTCTAGCACCATTTGTTGAAGGGGCTATCTTTCCTCCATTGAGGATTTTTGGCTCCTTTGTCAAAAATGAGGTGGCTGAATTTATCTGGAGTAGTTTCTGAATCTTCTAGTCTACTCTTTTGATCCTCAGGTCTGTGACCAGTATCATGCATTTTTTTTTTGTCACAGTGGCTTTATAGTATAGTTTCAGGTTCAGGGTTGTAATACCCCCCACTATGTCACTGTTGCTTAGAAGTGCTTTTGCTATTCTAGGTCTTTTGTAGTTCCAGATGAAAGTTTGAATTTTTTTCTCTAGATCTGTGAAATATGCTCTTGGGATTTTAATTGGGATTGCATTGAATCTGCATAGTAGTTTGGGCAATATAGCCATTTTGACAATATTGGTGCTTCCTACCCAGGAGCAAGTTATGTCTTTCCATTTTTTGATACCATCTTCTGTCTCCTTTTTCAGAGTGCTATAGTTTTTGGATTAGAAGTCTTACACCTCCTTTGTTAGACTGATTCCTAGATATTTTATTTTTCTGGGTGCTATTGTAAAAAGGACTGACTTCCTAATTTCTATCTCAGTGAGTCTACTGTTTGTGTATACAAAGGCTATGGATTTTTGAACGTTGACCTTATATCCAGCTACTCAACTAAATTTGGCGATTAGGTCCAGCAGTTTTTAAATTGAGTTTTTAGGATCCTCTAGATAGAGTATCATGTCATCAGCAAGTAATGACAACTTAACTTCTTCCTTTCCTATGTTTGTTCTCTTTATATCTTTCTCTTGCCTAATTGCTGTGGCTAATATTTCCAGAACTATATGGAACAGAAGTGGTGAGAGAGGACACCCTTGTCTTGTTCTTGATCTTAGTGTGAAAGGTTTCAGTTTTTGACCATTTACTATGATGCTGGCTGATGGTTTCTCATAGATAGCTTTTATTAGTTTGAGATAGAGACCATCTGTTCCAATCTTCTGTAGAGTTTTGAACATAAATGGGTGTTGTATTTTGTCAAATGCTTTTTCTGCATCAATTGAGATGACCATATTATTCTTGTCCTTGAGTCTGTTAATATAGTGTATAACATTTGTTGATTTACGTATGTTGAACCATCCTTGCATCCCTGCGATAAATCCAGCTTGGTCAAGGTGTATAATCTTTTTTATAATTCCCTATATTCTGTTTGCCAGTATCTTTTTGAGGATTTTTGCATCGATATTCATTAGGGGTATTGGCCTGTGGTTGTCTTTTTTGGTTGGGTCTTTCTCTGCTTTTGGAATCAGGGTAATGGTTGCTTCCAGGATTGAGTTTGGGAGTACTGCTTCCCTTTCAATTTAATTAAAGAGTTTAAGAAGTAGAGACACTAACTCTTCTTTCAAAGTTTTATAGAATTCAGCAGTAAAACCGTCAGGTCCAGGGCTTTTCTTTGTTGGCAGGTTTTTAATTACATTTTCAGTTTCAGGGATTGATATTGGAGTATTTAACATTTCTATATCTTCTTTATTCTGCTTTGGAAGTTCATATGTGTCTAGAAATCTATCCATTTCTTCTACATTTTCCATTTTATTAAAGTATAAATTTTCAAAGTAGGTGTTTATTATCCTCTGAACTTCCTCTGGGTCAGTAGTAATTTCTCCATTCTCATTCCTAATAGCATAGATATGAGCCTTTTCCTTCCTTTGTTTAATAAGTTGGCTAAGGGTCTATCAATTTTGTTTATCCTCTCAGAGAACCAACTCTTCAATTTGTTGATTTTTTGAACCATTCTCTTGGTTTCTATTGCATTAATTTCTGTCCTGATCCTTATAATTTCTTGCCTATTGTGAGCTTTGGGTTTGCCTTGCTCCTCTCTTTCTAGTCGCTTGAGTTTCAGCATTAAATTGTTTATTTGAGCTTGCTCTGTCTTCTGGATGTAGGCCTTCACTGCTATGTATTTTCCTCGTAGAACTGCTTTCATTGTGTCCCATCAATTTCTCTGTGTTGTATTGGGGTTATCGTTTAGTTGTGAGAACTGTTCAATTTCTTCTCTAATTTCTTCTGTGACCCATTGTTTGTTCAGCAGAGTGTTGTTCAGTTTCCGTGTGTTTGTGAGGGTCCTGGGCTTTCTTTTGCTAATCAGCTTCAATTTCCAGGCACTGTTGTCTGACACAATACAAGGCAGAACTTCAGTCCCTTTGCATTTACTTATACCCATTCTGTGAACCAGCACATGGTCTATTTTGGAGAATGATCCATGAGCAGCTGAGAAGAATGTAAATTCTGATTTTGAGAGCTGAAGTACTCTGTAGGCATAATTGAGTCCATTTGCTGAAGAGTGTGGTTTAGCTCAAGTATTTCCTTATTGACTTTTTGTCCATTTGATCTGTCTTTTTGTGACAGTGGGGTATTGAGGTCCCCTACTATTATTGTATTGGAGTTTATCTGGTTTTTCATGTCCGTTAATGTTTGTTTTATGTAGTTGGGTGAATTAGAATTCGGTGTATAGATATTTAAGATTGTTATTTCTTTCTGTTGGATTTTTTCCCCTGTACTAAAAGATAGTGTCCATCTCTCTCTCTTTTTATCCGTTTTTGCTTGAAGTCTGCAAATAAGATTGTCACTCCTGCTTTTTTGCTGTTTCCTGTCACATAGAGTATTGTTTTCCAACCCTTTCCTTTCAGTCCATGGATTTCTTTCTGAATTAGGTGTGTTTCTTGTATGCAGCAGATTGAAGGATCTTGCTTCCTGCTCCATTCTGCCAGTAGGTATCTCTTAATTGGCTCATTGAGTCCATTTACATTAATGGTTATGACTGATATAGGCATAATTAATGCTGTCATGTTTTCCTGTTCTTCGCTCTGTTATTCTACTTTTGCCCTTTTCCCATCGTTTTTTTTTTTTTTTTTTTTTTTTTTTTTTTTTTTTTTTTTTTTTTTTTTTTTTTTTTTTTTTTTTTTTTTTTTTTTTTTTTTTTTTTTTTTTTTTTTTTTTTTTTTTTTTTTTTTTTTTTTTTTTTTTTTTTTTTTTTTTT
>PVIR01042331.1:0-12290 GCA_004026965.1 Petromus typicus | reverse complement strand
CCAATTTTGATCAGCGGAAACCTTTTCAAGTGGTCTCCTGTGTCTCTTTGACTTCTTCCTACTCATCTGTAAATGCTTCTTTGCTTGTGAACACAGCAAGATGTCCAAATGCAACTGATTTTTGCATATTGATCTTCCGTGTTAAACTCACTCATTAACCCTCGTAATCTGCACATTACTTGGGACTTTTTACATAGAGGCATCACATTTTCAAATGATACTGCTTGTAATTCTCATTGATATGCATAATATGTAATTGTTTCTGTTGTTCTTTTGTTTGTTTTTTTGGCTTTCTTGTATTTGCTAGAATCTACAGGAAAATATTGGACAAAGGTGAAAATGGCAGTCATCTTTGCCTTTCCTTCATTTCAAAGCATAAACTTTCCGTGTTTCAGTGTTGTGTACGATGGGTGTAGATACTTCTCATCAGATTAGAGACACTGTATTCCACTCCTACTTTACTAACAACACGTGTGGGATTTTAACGAAAGCTTCTCCTGAATCTCTTGAGATAACCATGTAGCTTCTCACCACTATGTTGTATTTTGCCTTGCATATTTGTCTCACATCAAGCCAACATTTCATTCTTGAATTAGGCCATATATGCTTATTAATTATTATAATTTTATATATCTATAAATTCTAATAATGTTTCCATTAGGATTTTTACATGTGTTATCAGAAAAATTGGCTTGTGATCCTCTCTCACATATGTCTACAGAAAATGTTGATGTCAAAGTGTGTAAAGTAGCCACACCTTAGACTTAAAGTGGACTGATTCTCACACCCTCTTCCTTTGAGGCTTCCATTGCTCCATATTCTTTGCTGTTTGATCTCATCTCCTATTAATATATTTCTCATTTTCCATTCCTAAAGTCTTGTAGCATTTTAGGCATTGACATTGGATTTCATGCATGTTGTGGCTTTTAGGAGTAAGGATGGGGAGCAGACTTGCATAGGCCTGGGAGACCTTGAGTAGAAGCAGACGGATGTCACAGAGCACAAGTATGTCTGTGGGTGAGGAGGGTGGAGATAAAATCTCTATGGGAAGGGCTTGAGTGGAATTCTACAGTCTCCAGTGAAGGACCTCAGAAAGGATGGCATTGGGGGGGTGATTTCACTTCCTTTAGAACCTCCTGAGAGGCTAAGTTCATATCCTGCTGGGTTCAGCCCAAGTCGGGGTGGACAGGCATGGGTGAGGGAGTGTGAATCTGATAGGTAAAAGTTCTTGATGGGACCCTGAGAAACTGGCAATAAGGAGTAGATATTTCCTGACGATGGTCTGGTCCGGTGCCTGATCATGGGAGAGGAGGTGACTGTAAAAGAGTGGCCGTAGCTGTGCTGTTGTCAGAACTGATGAAATGAAACCCTGAGGCAGAACTCATACATAGCAACCACATTCTCTGATTATCATTGCTTGCTCATTACAGCTGTCACTGTAACAAGTCAATCATTACTTTTCTGTTTTCTGTCACATCTATTAGCAGCAAATATTCAGATGAAAAGTGAAAAATTGAAGGTTTCTAGGAAGGTACCTGAAGTACCGGCAAGCATCCGGCAGTGGGAAGACAAAATGTCAATGTGATTGATGTATTTCCCTTTTCTAGCCAGACACTTTGAAGTCAGGTACCAATATCCAGAAAGTGGATACTGGCAGATAATTTCCCAGAAATAAAGTTGAGAAGTTAGAATAGATCATTGCAACTGAGCTGAGAGCTTGTGGAGAATGAGACCTTCATATTTTCTCAAGTTAAAGCTGGCCAAAAAAAAGAAGAAGAAGAAGAAGAAGAAGAAAGGCAGATCTGAGCCCCAGAAGCTTGTCCAAAGAAAATTTAGAAAAAGTTAGGTGGCAGGAGATGAATGACAGTGTCACAGTAAAGATCAAACAACTTTCAAAATAAAACCCATGGAGTAAGTAAAGGGCATGAATAGAGACATGATGCTCAGGCTGCCAGTGTCCAGGTATAGAGGGAATGCTTTCCTGAAAATCAAATAAGGTAGAGCATTCAATAGGAGAAGGGAAAATTTTGAGGCCGGGAGACTATAATCAACAATTTATTGTATATTTCAGCATAACTAGAAGAAAATTTTGGAATATTTTCAATATGAAGAATGGGTAAATGTTTTAAGTAGAAGAATGCTAATTACCTTGATTTGATCATTATGCATTACTTACATGTGTCAAAATACCACATTGTATTCTATAAACACGTGCAATTATTATGTCGCTTCAAAATTTTTAACATAAATAAAGAATAACTCTAAAAATGCATAAAACCTTAGTTTTTACTTGCAGCATAAGGTAGGATTTGAAATCTGATTGAAGTAAGGTAGAGATGAGAAATAAATCGAATTTATGTGTACCAAAAGCTTGAATAAGAGGAATGGTGAAAAGGGAACCAGTTCTGTCAGCCATGTAGGCAGACAGGGGCTTTCCAGACTTCTGATGTGTGTGGAGTTACCTGAGGGAAGCAGTTAAATGTAGATTTAGATTCACTATGTCTCCTGGGGTGAAATCAGAGAGCCTGCATTTCTTTCTTTCTTTCTTTTTTTTTTTTTTAAGGTTTTTTGAGTCAGGGTCTCACTTTGTAGTTCAGGCTGGCCCTGAGCTCAGCCTCAAACTCACATCACAGCAATCCTCCTGCCTCTGCCTCCCAAGTACTGGGATTACAGGCGTGAGCCACCACGCCCGGCACTGTGATATGTGGTACTGGTTGCTGCTGGGCGTGGGTCTCCACGCCCAGTATGGTATGTGGTTGCTGGGGATTGAACCAGGGTCCTTACGCTTGCAAGACAGGTGCTGGAACCACTGAGCTAACTCCCCGGCCCAAGCCTGCATTTCTAACAGTCTCCCAATGGCTGTCAACCATGTCTTCAATCCATACTGTGAGGGACAAGGGATGTGAAACAGGTTCTTGCACACCTGGATTCATAATAAAATTCTCAATCATTAGGTTTGATTTCAAACCAAAACTACTGAAAAACTTGTTGGAAGAACATGATTGAAGCTTTTTCTAATAACATGGTTAGTCCGCCAGAGGCTTGTCAGAAAAAAAAAAAGAACCTGTAAAACTACAAAATTCAGGTACACTTTAGCAGATACCATTAGACCTACTTAAGACATGATTTTTTTGAATCCCTTTTTCTGCATGCTTCTTCTGTTTCCTTTGAGTGGTTTCTTACTTATTCCTACAGCAGAAACAGCCTTTCCCAATCAAATAAAGTATTTCAAAGCATTTGAATTTAAGACTTTAGGACTCAAAATTCTAGAGGGGGATAAAAAGCACCTTTCCCTAAAGGTACATCTGAAAAAATCTTGGGAAAATAATGATTCAGCCTGACTTCCATGGCCATCTCCAAACCATCACTGGGGCCAGAGGGCTGGAGTCTGCTGGCTGGCCTGCTGTGGGTCCCATTTCTGGAACTAAAGTGTAGTGGTATCATCCCATACTGACACCCACGGGTGACAAGAGGGTGTTTCTGGAAGACTGGTAAATATTTCCACTTTATCACATGTCCAGCTTAGATGGCAGATAAAATGCAATGTATAAGCTCCTGCCAAGGACAAGGACAGAAATATTTGGAAGGGCCTCTGGAAAGTTTGGTGGAAAAAAGCAATAAAGAGATTTAAAATGAATACGTTTGTGTATATGAGGTTTGTATCAATGGATAATACACTTTAGACTAGATCATGGGTATGGTGACCTGTAACAGAAAATAAAGCTAGTGGCTTTACGAGATTTAACAAGCAGGAAAACATTCATCATTAAGTGTAGGAGCAGTTCACAGAAATGTGTGATCCTTGGTCTAAAATTAAACCTCATTATCTTTAGCATGAATGTATGAATGTATGACTAGCATGAATGTATTTTTTGTCAGGAGCTAAGCTGAGCTAGAAAGAGTGAAGAGTCTAGTGTCAGAGTAGTCATCTAAAGCATGAAAATCAAAGTAAGAGTGAGACCTTTAATCACTTGCGATGATAATTACACAAGAGGCTTAGATTGAAGAAAAGATCAACTCTCCTATTCCATTTCTTCTATGAAGTTGCAGGCTGGCAAAGGTCAAATGTATCAATATAGACATGGTGTTATCTTACCTAGAGTGAGCCTTCAAAAGAAGGCTTCTGGGTCTGTGCACACTGAGTAAGTGTGGCAGCTACACTGGGACTTAGGCAAAGGCCTTCCATGCATGACTCTGCCCTACCTGCTACATTGAAAAAGCACCCACTGGGAGAGTGAAGAAAGCCTGTGGACTGCAGCCATTGGTGAGTTTGTGGAGTCAGCCCTACCTACAGGACCCTGGGCTCTTGCAGAGTTTACCCCTGCAGGAGCTCATTGTGTTTAACTCAGGCATTATAGTCAGAACCCATATTGGAATCCCAGTGGACTATGGCTGACTCCCTATGACTAACTAGTCAACTCCACTCTGTGTGCTACCGTCCATACTGTCTACAGAAGATAATAGATCTACATCTTCAAAGGCTGTTTTGGTAGTGTTTTTGGCTTTGTTTTTTTGTTGCGCTGTTGTTATTTTTCTTTCTTTTATTTTTCTGACCTCACTTTTATTCTTCATTCTTTCACTTTCCTGTTGCTGAGTCTGTCTAATTTCAAGGTTTTTTTCTTCTCTCAACTTCTCTTATTTTTATGCAAGAGGAAAAATAGTCTCCTGTTAGCCTATTACTGCTGGGTACCTCTATTCTTCTTTTCTTCCTTCATCCTTTCTTTTCCTCCAGTCAGTATCAGTTCCATGAAGTTTATGCATTTTGTTCTTCCATACTTTTAAAAAATTTACTATTATAGGAAACTGAACACAATTTCTACTAGTCCTGCTGTTGTCAGTCTGTTCTTTTTTTTTGTATTTGTCCCTTCTGTCTCTTTTTTCCTCTAGCCTCTATCAGCTTCCCAGGGTTTGTGTGATCTTTGTTTTTTAGGTTTTTTTTTTTTTTGAGACAGGGTCTCGCTTTTTCGTGGTTCAGGCTGGCCCTCAGCTCAGCCTCAAACTCACATCACAATCCTCCTGCCTGTGCCTCCCAAGTGCTGGGATTACAGGCGTGAGCCACCACGCCCAGCACTGTGGTATGTGGTACTGGTTGCTGCTGGGTCCACACCCAGTATTGTTATGTGGTTACCGGGGAATCGAACCCGGGCCCTTGCGCTTGCAAGACAGGCGCTGGAACCACTGAGCTAACTCCCCGGCCCCCAGGGTTTGTGTGATCTTGATATGCCCATCACTCCTATTTCTAATCTCTCCCTCTCTTTCTGTCTCTTGACCCCCCAACTCCCTGGTGACCCTTTATTCCCAAATCGTGATGCTGCTATATTGAAGGGTCTGTATTTTGTAAAGATATTTATGGTTCTAAATTTTGACATATGGTCACAGATCTAACTCATGAGGTTAAACATATCAGAATAGTGATTGCCACAGTTTGTCATTTCCTGAGCTGTGTTTGATACTGTTGATCATACTGATTGTATTATGTCAACAAAAATGATGTGATTGTTATGTTTATGTTCCCTTCATGGTGTACCAAAACTGAGATTGTTTAAGGGCCATTGCAGATCCAAGGAGAACAACCCAGGAAATAGCCATAGCTCTAAGGATTCTAAATATCAGGAAGAAAAGGACTTTCGATAAACATTTCCCAAATAGCAGGCCAGGAATTAAACCAAAAACATCAGTGACAACACAAAAATAGAAATGAGAAAATATTCAAAAACTCAGATACAAAGATTATCATCACAGGGGAATCCAGGGAAAAGGGGAATAGAACAAACTGAAGCTCAATCACCAGGACTGAGCTAATAACAAAAGAGGATCTAGTAAAATAGAAATCAGAAATAATTTCTCAGATAACAAGAGAGATAGTGTCCATAGTGAAAAATATGATTAATAACACTAAAGAAGACATCAGGAACAAGATAGAATCTTAATTTATGAAAGTAATAGAATCTGTTAAACAGCTTCAAACAGATTCCCAGGAAATTAATAATTCCAATAAAAGTTTGCAAAATAGGATGACTGAAGGCCAAATATTATACCTAGAAGATAAGATTTCAGCCAGTGAACTTTGTCTGCAAATAATAAAATAATTATAAAAAGAAACAAATAATGTATCAAAAATAGCAAGGGATCATGAGAAATCATCCAGCAGCAGCTAGCTACTGCAAAAAAGAATAATTTAAGACTGACTGGAGTTAGTGAAGAAACAGGAGACAGTACAAAAGATATTTAAAAAACGGTTAACAAGTGTAACATCAGAAAACTTCACAAGAAATGGAAAAGAATTTGACATACAGATAAGTGAGGGATGTAGGACTCCAAAAGGCCATGACCTAAAAAATATTTATACCTAGGCATATAATAATCAAGATTATAGAAACCCAAAAGAAGAATGACATATTGAAAACAGTTAGAGAACAGAAACAAACCACATACAAAGGAAAGCCCATCAGAATCAGAGCAGACTTGTCACTGCAAACACCCAAGTCAAGGAGAGCCTAGAGTGAAGTATTTCAAGCCTTAAAAGAAAACAACTTCCAACTTAGATTGATGTACCCTTCAAAACTATCTTTCAAAATTGATGGGGAAATAAGATACTTCTACGACAAAGAACACCTTAAAAACTTGATGAATACAAAACCTGCACTCCAAAATATCTAGACAATATCCTAGAAAAAGACAATGGGTGTTGCAATCTCATGAGGCCCAGGAGAGTGAACTCTTTGAACAAGGCAGAAAACTGAATGGAAAGGAGAAAAAGCAAAGAATAAAAGAGCCAAAAAACAGGAAAACATGACAGGGCTACATCAGTATGTATTAGTTATAACCATTAATGTCAGTGGCCTCAATGTGTCAATTAAAAGACACAGACTAGTGGAATAGATTAAGAAGCAAGATCCAACAATATACTATATACTAGAAACACACCTAATTCAGAAAAAAATCTATAGAATGAAAGTAAAATGATTGCAAACAATTCTCCATTTGACAGGAAACTGTAGATAAATGGCAGTCACTATCTTATTTGCAGACAAAGTAGATTTCAAACTGAAACTCATTAAGAGGGACAATGAAGGACATTGCATCCTCATATAGGGAACAATCCAAGAGAAAGAGATGACATTCATAAATATTTATGCACCAAATTATAATGTATCCAACTATATAAAACATTAATGGACATGAAAATCCACATAAGCCCTAAAAACATAGTAGTAGTGAATCTCAATAACCCACTATCAAAAAATAGACCAACCCACTGGACCAAAAAATCAATATTGAAATACTTGAACTGAACCAAACTTTTGAACAAATAGACTTAATAGTTATCTACAAAGTGTTTCACCACACAAATCAGAATTTATACTCTTCTCAGCTACTCATGGATTATTCTCCAAAATAGACCACATTCTAGTTCATAGAGCATGTTTAAGTAAATGCAATGAAACTGAAGTTATCACCTGTATATTGTCAGACCATAGTGCCTTGAAACTGGAGATCAATAGCCAACGAAATCTGGAGAACCTCACAAAAGCATGGAAATAGAACAACAATGGATAGATTCCTAGACACATATGAACAATGAGCAACCAATGAGTCACAAAAGAAATGAGAGAAGGAATTAAACAGTTTTTACAATTAAATGGCAATGTCAATACAACATGCAGGAATTTATAAGATACAATGAAAGCAGTTCTATGAGGGAAATTCATATCAGTGGATACCCATACTAGGAAAACAGTGAACTCAAATAAACAACCTAATGCTGAACCTGAAACTATTAGAAAAAGAGGAGCAAGACAAACTCAAAGCTCATACAAGAGAGGAAATTATAAAAATTAGAGTAGAAATTAATGCATTGGAGACTAAGAGAGTGATACAAAAAGATCAATGAATTAAAAAGTTGGTTCTTTTGAAAAAAATAAATAAAATTGACAAACTCTTAGTGAACCATATCAAAAAAAGGAAGGAAAAGTCTCAAATCTATGTAATCAAGAATTAAAAGGGGGAAATCAACACAGATACAGCATAAATTCAGAGGATAATAAACACCTACTTTGAGAACCTGTACTCCAATAAAATGGAAAACATAGAAGAAATGGATAGATTCCTAAACACACATGAACTTCCTAAGTTGAACGAAGAAGATATAAAAATGTTAAGCACCTCAATTTCAATCTGTGAAATTGAAAATGTAATTGAAAGCTTACAAAGAAAATTCCTAGTCTTATTGGGCATGGTGGCTCATACATTTAATCCCAGCACTTGAGAGCAGAGGCAGGAGGATTGCTATAAATTCGAGGCTAGCCTGGGCAACATAGTGAGTTCAGAGCAAGTCTGAACTACAAAAAAAAAAAAACCCCTGTATCAAAAAAAAAAAAAAATTCCTAGCCTTGATTACTTTATTGCTGAATTTCACAAAACTTAGAGAAAGGCTAATGTCACTACTTCTCAAAGTGTTTAATGAAATCAAAAAGAAAGAAATACTCCCAAATTTATTTTAGAAGCAATCCTTACATTGATTACAAAAGGAGAGAAAGACTTAATAAAAAAAGAGAACAAAGGCCAGTTTTCCTAATGAGCACAGATGCAAAAATTCTCAGTCAGATACTGGCAAATAGAATACAGAGAATCATCAAGAAGATCATATACCTTGGCCAAGTTGGATTCATCCCAAGGATGCAAGGATGGTTCAACATACATATATAAATAAATGTAATTCACTATCTTAACAGACTGAAGGACAAAAACCATAAGGTTATCTCTATAGATGCAGAAAAAGCATTTGACAAAATTCAAAACCTATTTATGATCAGAACTCTATCGAAAATAAGAATAGACAAATTTGATCTCAACCTATGTTGGGGCCTTTGGCTACAAAGCAAGCATGAGTTAGAGTGCAAGGATTATGTATGGGGTCAGGAGGACCTCAGCAAACCACAGGCTGAGGCCTGAGGCTGAGGAGCCAAGTTTATTTTCAGTGTTCTTTTTATAGTACTTTTATAGCAGTGACTATGTGTAGAGATTACAATCAGTGATTAAAGATTTACACAGGTTACATTTAATTTGGTAAAAAGTTTGATGTCAGTCTGTTTAATGTCTCCCACCTTTTGTTGTCCAGCTTTTGGTCTTAACTATTTTTTGTTTTTGGTCAGTATTCAGCAAAAGGTAAAACATCTGTTGTAACTAGAACTTGTTGTCAATGTGTTATCATTACAATGGAGATTACAAGTCAGCTTTGCATATCTCTCTCCACTCTTTCTCAGGGAAATGTAAAGAGAAACTAGGCCTGTAACCCTTAGGGAAGAGAGGGCGGAAAAAGTCAGTGCAGGGTTTACGATAGGCTTCCTGGCGCCAGCATATCTCTGGCAAAAACCCAGGGCTATAAATTCCTGGTATGAGTGCCCTTACACTGAAGCTGCTTCCCACAAACCTAATAAAAGCTGTTTATGAGAGACCAACAGCCAGCATCATACTAAATGGTCAAAAACTGAAACCTTTCACACTAAGATCAGGAACAAGACAAGGATGTCCACTATCACCACTCCTGTTCAATATAGTGCTGGAAACATTAGACATGGCAATTAGACAAGAGAAAAAAAAAATAAAAGGATTAATGATAGGAAAGGAAGAAGTTAAATCGTCACTATTTGCAGATGACATGACACTCTATATAGAAGATCCTAAAAACTCAACCAAAAGACTGCTAGACTTAATTGCCAAATTGAGTAGCACAGCTAGATACAAGACTAATGCTCAAAAATCAACAGTCTTCGTATACACAAACAACAAACTCACTGAGAGAGAAACTGAGGAATCAATTCCTTTCACAATAGCATCCAAAAAATGAAATATCTAGGAATCAATCTAAAAAATGGGGTGAAAGACCTCTACTCTGGAAATTGCAGTATTCTGAAAAGGGAGACTGAAGAAGATGTCAGAAAATGGAAAGACATCCCTTGTTCTTGGGTAGGAAGAACAAATATCATCAAAATGGCTATACTGTCAAAATTACTACATAGATTCACTGCAATCCTGATTGTAATCCCAACAGCATATTTCACAGAATTAAAGAAAATAATCCCAAAATTCATCTGGAACAACAAGAGACCTAGAATAGCAAAAGCAATCCTAGGCAACAAGATCATGGAAGAGGGTCTCACAATTACCAACTTGAAACTATACTACAAAATAAAAACAGCATTGTGGTTCAGGCTGGTTCTCGCTTTGTGGTTCAGGCTGGCCCTGAGCTCAACCTCGAACTCACATCACAGCAATCCTCCTGCCTCTGCCTCCCTAGTGCTGGGATTACAGGCATGAGCCACCACACCCGGCACTGTGGTATGTGGTACTGGTTGCTGACAAAGAAACCAGGTACTGACAAAGAAACAGACCTGAGGGTCAGTGGAATAGACTAAAAGATGCAGAAACAATGCCAAATATACTAAATCACTTCATCTTTGACAAAGGAGCCAAACATCCTCAATGCAGGAAAGACAGATTCTTTAACAAATGGTGCTGGAAAAACTGGGTTTCAACCTGTTAAAGATTAAAACTAGACTTATCTCTTTCACCATGCGCTAAGCAAAGTAGGTTAGAGATCCAAATATTAAAACAGAAACACTAGGGCCGGGGATATAGCTCAGTGGTTCCAGTGCCTGTCTTGCAAACGCAAGGATCCGGGTTCGATCCCCAGTAACCACATAACAATACTGGGCATGGAGACTCACCCCAGAAGCAACCAGTACCACATACCACAGTGCCGGGTGTGGTGGCTCATGCCTGTAATCCCAGCACTAGGGAGGCAGAGGCAGGAGGATTGCTGTGATGTGAGTTCGAGGTTGAGCTCAGGGCCAGCCTGAACCACAAAGCGAGACCCAGTCTCAAAAAACTTTAAAAAAAACCAAAAACCAAAAAACAGAAACACTAAACCTGCTAAATAATAGGTTAGCTAGAACTCTTGGAAACATTGGCATAAGGAAAGCCTTTGTGAACAAAACCTCAAAAGCATGAGAAGTAGCAGAAGGAATCATAAACTGGGATTTCATCTTATTAAAAAGGTTCTGCATAGCAAGAGAAACCACCAACAGAGCAAAAAGACAACTTATAATATGGGATAGAATTTTACCAGCTGTTTCTCAGACAAAGGACCACTCTCTAGAGTATTTATAGGACTTAAAGTTATCAGCTCTCCCCAATTTAAAGACCCGATTCAAAAATGGGCGTGTGAAATGAACAGACATTTCTCAGATGAGGAAGTAAAGGAAGCAAAGAAATACACAGAGAAATGTTCAACATTGCTGGTCATTTGAAGAGACAGATAGAAACAACACTGAGATTCCATCTCACTCCAGAAGAGAGGCTGGACACAAAATCACAAAATCAACAAGAAATTCTGGTAGGGCCATGGGACTATAGGAACCCTTCTCCACTGTTGGTGGTGGTATAGACTGGTGAAACCACTGTGGATATAAGTGTGGGGGTTCCTCAAAAAACTAGAATTAGAGGTTCCTTTTGACCCTGCTATTTCTCTACTAGGTGTGTATACAAAAGAATTGAAAGAATCATATCAAAGTGACATATGTACATTCATATTTATAACAGCTCAATTTGTGATAGCTAACTCTTGGAAACAATCCAGATGCCCATTAACAGGATACTGGGTAAAGAAGATATGGGGTTTTTTTTTTTTTTAATAAAATGGAGTATTACTCAGCTCTAAAAAAAGATAAATTTAAGTCATTTATATGCAAATGGATGTTCCTTGAGAACATACTCATAAGGGAAATAAATAGGAAACAGATGTGTTAGTACTGTATCTTTTCTCTAGAAAAATGAGAAACTGAAGGTGTAAATGAGTTCCAAAATATATGAGAGGTACTGTAAGAAGAAAATGTTTAAAAGGAAAAAAGAAAGACTGGGTAGGAGAAAATAAAGAAGGGAAAGAAAAAATTTATGATAAAAAGGAAACAAAGTTTATATATATGGGGCAGTGGTGGTAGAGAGAGCAAGGGAATGAAAAAAATAAGAATCAAGATGTGTCATGTACAGGTAAAAGTTTTCAGTGTTGAACGTGATCATGATGTATGAATAAAATGTGCCAATAAAAATAATTGTAAAACAAGAAAAAAAGCTTCTGAAGTTGAACAGATCATATATAAATATGAATAGACTCTTGCTTCCTCTGAGGTTGCAGGGAAAGAGGAAGAAAGCAAAGGCATATTGGAAAAATACTGGATCTGGAGTCAAGAGAGGGGAAAGTCTCTTCAGGGTTCTGTGCTAAGGAGACC
>PVIR01042330.1:0-12287 GCA_004026965.1 Petromus typicus | reverse complement strand
GACAGCAGGAGAACAGTGCTTCCGCCAGTGCCAGCAGGGACACGCGAAGCTACAAAAGATGGTGTGATCTGAAAGGTCAAGGCTACCACAGCACAGTGAGTAACAAAGGCTGGGACTTCAAGAGCAGATGCAATATATGTGGGCAGATGCGATGTACCACGGGCCCTGAGGGTGGACAGAACGACCACAATGTCAGGCCAGAAAAGGAAGAGTCACTCTCTGCACAGTACCCCTGGACTAAAGGAGGCAGTCTCCAAGCACCCTAGAGAGCCCAGTGGAACGGATGATGGAACTACTCTGTGCCTGTTTCTCGGACCTTTCACCTTCCTATCGCCGTCCCCATCAGGGCGAGTTCAGTGATAAGAATCCTGGCTGACTGGCTGTTTTGCTTCTTAGACCAAGTTTCTCTCAGTCCAAACCAGCAGTTATGTAGGCCTGTTTGCTGCAGCCCTATTGCTCTGTGGTTCTATAACTGGGAAATAAGTGACAATAAATGAAGCATAAGCAGCATACACAAAACTCCACACCGACAAGCCTCTATGGGATGGAGCTTTCACTCTGGTCATAGAATTCTTGTTCTTAGATTCAGCATAAAAGGAAAACAAACTGATTCCAACTATATTCTGGGCAGCAAAAGGCAAATAAGCTGAGAAATGGAAACCACCCCTGCCAAATAAATCTGAGGACAAGCAGAGAGCACGGTCAGGAGTGCACCACATGGTCCAAGCTGCTGCTCGAGGTTCCAGCACAAGAATCTTCGGACACTGGAGCCAAGGGCCCCTGTCTTGTTCTCTCCAGCCAATGCCCATCCTTCCTCCCCGATCAATCCAGTCCCTGATTTCTTGCCACATTTAACCTTATTAACTTTGAGTCTGTAGCACAGAACTTGGAAATTATATGCTGCCCTTGTTTTCTAATTACTTCATACCTGTTAGCTCTTTCCTCATATAGATTCAAACTCATTGGGACACACGAACTTTGTTTCATAATCCTCCATAGAGCTAGATGAAAAGTCGGTACCTGATTTGTTTGTCAGCTAACATACAGGTCATTCTATAGACAAAGAGGACACTACAAAATATGTCATTCCTTGTTTTGTGCCCCTTTCATAATATATTCATTAAATTTTATAGCCAGAGTCGTGGTCAGAGGAGAAAACTGAAGTCAGCTCACAGCACAAGCATCCATAAGTGAACAGAATGGGTGTGAACCCAAGGCTAGCTCCAAATTCACCTGCTCCCCTGCGCCTTTCTCTTGCTGGGCTCTGAAAACGAGCTGCTCTGTAAAAGAAATTCTCAATCTCTGAGAACAAAAAAGATCAACACATCCTCATCTTGGAGGGCCTGAAATTGTCCGTGGTTGGTTGCTAGATTATGGGAAATAAATGACAAGGCCCTGGATGAGGAAATCAATACCAAGTTTGAAAGCCCAGAGGCAGGAAAGAAGGTCAAGACGCCCATCTGAAAGGAAGGAAAGCTCTTCTTATCCCATTCTTTTGTCCCCAAGGGCCTTTCTGTCCCCAGAGGGCTTAACACTCAAGGGGAAGAAATGGAGTAGGGATGGGCAGAGGAAGGGGGCACAGGGGTACCAACGGTGGGGGATGGGATGCCATAGGGAAATTCGAGAAGCTTGATCTCCACAAAACTTCCCAGAGCTCCCACGACGAAGCCCGACGTCAATATGCGCCCTCAGACACCCAGGGACAGGGAAGAGGAGGGTGACAGAAAGTCGGTTGTGTGAATATCTGGAAACCCAGTTTCCTCCAGACCCTCTAGTCAAACATGGGGTGATTCTTACTGACCCTGCTCCCACCCAACTGGCTGGTTGTCCGCCTTCATTTCACAAGGGCTGCAGCCCTGGTACCCCAAGTACCTGTGTCACGGATGTGTCTGCCGGTCTGTGATAGCAGATGCCGAGGTCACTACCTGCATTGTTTGGAGGGCTGCATTTGTTCAACCTGCTGGCTTCAAACTAAGAGGAAAGTCTGCAGCCAACACTCAAGAAGGAAAAAGCCAAGATGTCCTTGGAGTAGCAGATGACTCCTCTAGGTAGGAGGGGGTGACTCACAGGGCAGGATGCTCGCCTGCCCTCCATCTCTCCACAGCTGTGGACAGGAGGCTGGGAGAGAAGGAATGGTATGGTGCCCACGGCAGTGACACTGTGCTGTCCCCACTCTGGATTACTGCTCAATGACCCCCTGATTCCATGACCGCACAAAGACCACCAGAACAAGCCTCCACATATGGGCTTTCTATGTGAATGGCCCTTGGCAGGGACCCTTCATTGGCCAGAGGAGAGTAACTCAGCACTTAAGCTGAATGAGGACGGTATCTTGGGCTGGGAAGGGTTACTGCTCTCCAAACGGTGTACACTGGCAGAAAGGATGGGATACAAAGCCTGAAGGAGTGCACAGTCTCCCAACCTGAGTACGTTATTTTCAGTTGGGATGGGGATAGCTGGCCTCGTGGTGGCCTCGGTGACTATTCCTACAACACCACAAAGCAGCTGAGACATGAGGTCTACCCTGCTCACCTTATATTTTGAGGAAAAAAAGGAGTCATTTCATAGAAAGTGAGTCCATAGGGATACCGGTGCATCTACAGTCCATACCTCCTAGGCTAGAGAAGTCCCTGGCCTGCACCAGGATGCCTCCCAAACCATGGGCCCTGCAAGGCTGCTGTCACCTATGCAGCAAGGCTGGCCACCTTCTTTCAATTCCTCCCACCCACCAGACAACCAGGAGCCCCTGACCGCAGTGACCACCTGTCTTCCGTGCCCCAGGCAGCAGGTGGGTCTGCCTCACCTCACCAGCGAGTTTTGAACCTAGGCTGCACATCACTAAGATTTGGTTCCTAGGAGAACAGACTCCTGCCAAAGGGGTCAGCAAACCTCACACAGAGAAAAACTGCTGAGGCACCAGCTGCCCTCCTCCCCAGCTGGCCAGTAACCACTACTACACGGAAGAAACTGGACACTCTTCACCACTGCGGGATGGTTCTCTGAGCTCATGACGAGTGGTATACGAAGACCAGCGTCCTTTCCCATCACCAGTGACTGAGGGGACACACCAGTCCATCGGAGTGAAAAGCTCCAGTGCACGTCCCCAAAGTACCCACCTTCTAACTCAGCAACCAAAGTCCAACTACTCCCCACCCAGAACCAGCTACTCAGTCTCCTACCTGCCTGACTCCAGATTCGAGGCCCACCCTGAGAATGGGACAGAAGTGGACAACCTCGCCCTAGGTGCAGAAGGGCAGGACAGCCAGGGCCCGGAGCACTGTGGTGCACGGACAACACCTTCCACGCCCTAGCAGTGAGAGGGTGAGGGAGAGACCAAGACAGGACTGGGAAAGCAAGGGAGGAAGGAGGTCGAGAATTTAAGAGGAAAGAAGTAGCACACCAGAAACAGAAGGAAACAAAATTGATTCTTTTGGAAGCCAAAGTGCCTTTGATATCTCGATAAAGTTACCAGAAGCATCTGGCCCTCCCACAGAGACTCACCCTGCGGACGCTTGATGTTGTGAAGTGCATTAGGGATGTGAGCCCCGCCCCCAAGTGTCTTCTCAAGCCCCCATTTAGAAATAATTTAGGAGCCAATTGTGCATTATGCCAGAAAAGCTTCCAGCAGCCCAGGGAAGCACAGGGCGCCACGCCACTCGGAAGGAAGAAGCAGCTCTAGAAGTAGAAAGGCCTGGGGGTAGGGGTGCACAAGCCAGAGTCCTGAGCCTCAGGCGGCTCGCGCCCACGGTCCAGGGAGCCCACCCACCTGCCCCCAATCACAACAGCTGCTTTTACTCCCTTTGATCCCAATGGCCATGGGTTTTTCTTCCTCACAGCTGTGATGCTGAAAGTGCCTCCCCTCTATACCCCAACTTCGAAAAAACCCCGGAAAACCCGCTCCCCAGCAGCACGTCGCAGCATCTGCAACAGGAACCCTAGAAACTCGGACTTTGGGTCTCCAAGGGTTTTGATCCCTGAGGTCAAGGAAGGGCTCAGGTCTCCGCGGAATGAATTCCCCCAGAACTTCGCAGGCGCAGTGGTCGGCGAACGAGGTCCTCGACAGCGGCGCCCGGGCAGAAGCGGAGGCGGCGCCGGGCGCGAGGTCGGGAGCGGAGCGTCCGGGGTCCCGCACCGGGGACCCTCCGTGGGGTGCCTGCACCCCCTTCGGAGGTCTCCACAGAGGGGCCGGCGACGCTGCCCCCACGCCCTCGCCTCCCCCTCAGGAGCGAGGCTGCAGCCCCCCGCTCGCCTCCCTCGGGGCTCCGGCGCCCGCGCTCCGGGACTCGCAGGGGCGGCGGGAGGACAAAGCGTGAGGCGCGCTCACTCACCGCGCGGCGGCGGACGCCAGTCGGGCCGCGGGAGGGCCGGGCGCTCGTGGGGCTCAGTCCGGAGCGGGTGGCCGGGAGCCGGCGGCGGCGGCGGGCGGCGGAGCGGGCAGGGCGGCCCGAGCGAGCGCGCGTGCGGCGTCAGGGCTCCGGCTCCGGCTCCGGCCTCGGCTGCGAGCCGCACGCGCTGATTTGCATGTCATTTGCATGGCGCTCCGAGAGTGGCCCCGCGCCCTCCCGCCACGCCCTCCGCGCTGGGCGGGGGCGGGGGCGGGGGCGGCGGGTCGCGAGCTAAGGATCAGCTCAGCGCAGCCCTCGCCTGGAGCGCGTCGGCCCCGCGCGGCCGGCTTCTCGCGGGCCCCGCCGGGAAGCCCGCCGCGTGTTTTCGGGACCTCATGTTTGCATCTCCCGGGAGCGCCGGTGAGAGCAGGACACCGGATCACCCGGAAAAGTGCAGTGGAAACAGTAACCCCCTTTCTCTCTCTCTCTTCCGACCACCTACCAAACAGGAATGGACCCAACAAGCCTCCCCCAAACGGTTCGGTTTTTTGAAAAGAAGATCACACTCACTTTCAAAGTTAGAAAAATTACATGCGATTTTGTTCAATGAACGAAGAAATATATAAGTAGCTCTGGGTAGGAGACCCCTACCCTTCACTTCATGGGATACCTGCAAAACTTTGGACAACTTATTTAACGTCTAGAATCAGGTTTTGTTATTTCTAAGCCAAGGACTGTCTGAATGTCTCATAGGAATGGGAAGATCCGGGAACTGCTTTACAACAGCTCCTAGCGTTCAATTACGGTTTTTCTCCCCTCCTTCCAAACTGGCAGTTACTAGCAGTGTTCTATCACTGAGCCACATCCTCAGTTCTTTTCATTTTGTAACTTTTAATTCTGGGATGGAATCTCCTTGAGTTACCCAGACAGGATTCAGATTTGTGATCCTCCTGCCTCAGTCTCCCTAAGTGCTGGGATCATAGTCGTGGGCCACCGCTCTTGCTACCATTAAACTCCATTGTGCAAGTAGGATCTACACCTACTTAACCTGGAGGCATGTCTATTTAGGTGAGGCAAGAGCGAGGGAGGAGGAAGACGCTAAAGGAGTCATGGAAAAAGAGAAGACAGCTTCCTGAAAGACTAGGACTTTTCACTCCTGTCCCTCAACCTGGAGTCCAACACCTGAGTTTTAGGTCCAGTTCCCGTACCTAGTTTTGTGAATCTGTGAGACTCCGGTATTCTCATGTTCTCATTCATTCTCTCTCTCTCTCTTTCTCTCTCTCCATCTCTGTCCCTTTTTCACTCTCCCTCCCTCCTCTCCTTTCTGTTTTCCTCCCTCCCCCTTCCTCCCTTAGCTTTCTAATCTGTAAAATGATGACATCAGCAGAACTATGGGGCAATAGTTTCAGAGCCAGAAAAGATCCATTATGGGAGTTCTTTCCAAGGATCTTCCAAATCTTCAGGTTCCTCTGACATCTTCCCTTCTGTGATGTTGAGAATTTCTCGTTAATGTAGAACATAAAAAGACCATTAAAAAAAAAAACCCAAAAAACAAACAACTGGGTTCTGTCTTTGGCTCGACTTGTATTTTGTTTGCATTAGACGTGCAACATTTCATAGAGTTTCCGGCTTGCTTGAGGTGTATTTGAAGGCTTCTAACCTCTGTAGTAGGAGGAAGTGACGGGGAAGGGTGGGTGGAGAGCCAGGAGTCGGGTCCCCCAGCCCATCCTCATTCAGTAGCGCTGCTTTTCTCTATTTCCTGTGCTGGCTTATGTGTAAGACTCAGTGCTGCTCTCTGGCTCAGCATCTGTCTCGCTGAGATATCGCTGCACACCGGGCGGCGGAAACCTCTCGCTTTCTGTGCTTCTCAGGAGAGTTCAGCAGTGTCGCCCTGCATGCCCTGCCACTCCTCACGGCTGAGACCTTCTCTCTGAAGACACTCTTCACTTTCACTTCCAAGCTGAAGGCTCCACTGAATAACTGAAACGAAGAACTGCATTAAAAATAATTTTTTTTGGTCATTATTTGTGTGATTTTCTAAAAGCAAACAATTTACAAAGCACCCAGCCTTGTGAAAGAGTCTCAGTTTCCAATCAAGCCTACGCCAGTTGGAAAATCGTGTAGACGTGTAGTTAGTGCAGCTGAAGACCATTCTGTGGGCTGGACGGCGATCCTTGATGTGCAGTTAGGAAGAAAAGCTTCTCCTCTTCATTACATGAGTAAATAAAGCTGAACTCTCTGTTTCCTTACACAATTGCACTTACTGCTTCTGATTCTACACACGACATAGCAATCCAGAACACAATATATTTCTAAAACAATCTATTTTTCTAGAGAGTTTTTCTAGCTAATTTATTCACTGTTGATTTTATAACCTAAATTAGACAGGGAATACTTCTATATAACCTGAAAACAGACGGAGTAATGATCATATATGATCAAATATGTTAGTTTCTAATAATATCTGTTATTATAAACTCTTGATTTGAAAGTATAAAGAACATCCGTCAGTGGCCTATTAAAGTCAATGGAGTTTCTGAAAGGGGAGAACTTTTTCTTCTTACTACACGTGAAGAGCAGGGAGCTTGCTTGTATCCCTAGACTTTTAAAAAGTTTCCTTGAAAGATGTCACTAATTTTCCACTTCACAAAACAATCTTACTAAGTCCAATACTCAATAATATTAATAATTTCAAAATCCTCAATGTTAAACCATGTTATTTCAACTCTTCTCTAGCCACACCCATAAATAAGGGGCTCATTTCCCATGTGCTCCCAGGGTCACTGCAGCCACCATTTCAGAGGGCAGCAGGCACCTCAAAAGCTTAGAGTAGTTTCATCACAGGGAGCTGATAAGCAGCAGTGAGACAGTGCTGTCTGCATAGCCACATGGGATCTGATCGGCTACTCACAGTACAGCCACAGACATGGTGGGGAGAGGTCTGCGTGGGGAGCAGAAGCAGGGCCAGGGTAGCTGTGGCTGATTAGAACCCTCTGGTTCGGGAGCTGAGGGAGCATTTACCCTGGGCTGTCTTAGTGACACCACCTCATGACATGCTAAAAATGTGCATGAAATGTATACCTTCCTGTCCTTCACACTGATCTCAGCATCCAACAAGATTGAGATGCCCTTCAAAAGGTTATATTGAGGAGCAATGTAAATATTGTTTGCAAAGGCACTAAGATTGAAGACCACACCGATAAATTAGTAAGAGAAAAATTCGAACTGAAAAGCCAGCAGGCCTAATTATGCTGAGTGGAAAAATTTTACTTATATTATTGCTCTTCAAGATTCCATTAGTTGCACTATTTCTTATTTTTAGATTTTTAAAAATTGATTTTATTGGTACATTTTATACGTACAGTATGATTCATTTAACATGGAGAACTCGTATCTTACCTGACACATCTTGCCTGGATTTTCATTTTCCGATTCCACTGGCCCCCCACAAGCCCACCGCCAAATACATAAGCTATGTTTGCTTTTCTCTGAGATCCCTAAAATGGCGTAGTTCAGTGGGGGGGATGAGTGATTTCACCAGACCCCAGGTCTGGAGCCTCGAAAAGCCTCTCTTGTCTCAAGAGCAAAACCTGAGGAAGCTCTGACCTCTCAACTGCTGTTCCTGAAGAATTCAGACCTTTCAATATTTTCTATTTCACGAATGAGGGGTAGATATCATGAAATAGAAAATATTCAAATGGAAAAGAAGGGTAGGGGTGAGTAATGGGAAAGAAGAACTGTGATGATACAAACAGTAAAGAAGGACTGTGTATGTAGGGGCAGGGGAGTGACAAAGGTCAGGACAATGGGAAAAATGAGAGTCAAACGTGCCATATATTGGTACAAAGTCCCAATGTTGAGTGGCACATGATGTGCGTGTGTATATAAAATATACAAGGAAGGAATAAATTAAAAGAACCATTTAAATCAATTAAAAACAAGAAAATGCACAGGCAAAGGGAAAAATAAAAACATAAGAATCAAGATACATCATGTACAGATACAAATTCTCACTGTGGAATGTGATCATAGAATATACCTAAAATGTACCAGTAAACTCAATAAAGAAAGGGGTATGTAACAAATAATAATTTACACCGGGCGTGAGATGTTGCTAAGGTCAGGCAATGACTGTCAATACCATCCCTCAGGCTGGTTTTCTGGCATTTATTTAGAGTTAGAGTCCAAAAACGGAAGAAGAGGGAGGAATCCTCTTTGGGGCTAGGTGGAGTGGACCATCTGAAAAGAGGATAGACATTGACATTGTCTGCCTCTGTGGAGGCCCAGAGGAGAATTAGGGCCTGATTGGCCTCTGCACAAGCACTAAACTTGCAGACCACACCCATCAATTAGGAAGAGAAAAACATCTCATTCAAAAACCAGGATGCCCAAGTATGCGGAGTGGATAAATTTTACTTATATTATTGTTCATCAAGATTCCATTAGTTGCATTAATTATTTTTTGGATTTTATAGATTAAAAAAATTGATTTTATTGGTACATTTTATGCATACACTATGATTCATTTAACATTGAGAACTTGTACCAGTACATGACACTTCTTGTCTGGATTCTCATTTCCCCATTGCAGTGGCCCCCCACAAGCCGACCGCCAAATACATTGCTTTTTTTCGAGATCGCTAAAATGGCGTGGTTCAGTGGCAGGATGAGTGATTTCACCAGTCCCCAGGTCTTGAGCCTCGAAAAAGCTCTCTTCTCTCAAGACCAAGAACCTGATGTAGCTCTGACGTCCTGACTGCTGTTCCTGGAGAATTCACACCTTTCCATATTTTGTATTTCACGATATCTACTACACGTTCAGTACAGAATGAGGGGTAGATATCGTGAAATAGAAAATATTCAAATGGAAAAGAGGGGTAGGGGTGAGTAAAGGGAAAAAAGAACCATGATGGTACAAAAAGTAAGCAAAGCCTGTGTATTTAGGGGTAGGAGAGTTGCAGGATGGGCCGGGAAATGGGAAAAAAGAGAGTCAATCATGCCATATACTGGTACAAAGTCCCAATGTTGAGGGTGAACATGATGTGTGTGTGTATATAAAATGTACCAGGAAAGAATAAATTAAAAGAACCATTAAAATCAATTAAAAACAAGAAAATGCACAGGCACAGGGAAAAATAAAAACATAAGAATCAAGATACATCATGTACAGATACAAATTCTCAACGTTGAATGAGATCATAGAGTATACCTAAAATGTACCAGTACACTCAATAAAGAAAAGAGTACGTAAGAAATAATAATTTACATGGTGTGTGATGTTGCTAAGGTCAGGCAATGACTGTAAATATCATTCCTCAGGCTGGTTTTCTGGGAATTATTTAGACTCAGAGTCCAAAAAAGGAAGAAGAGGGAGGAATCCTCTTCGGGTTCGGTCTAGTGGACCATCTGTAAAGAGGATAGACATTGACACTGTCTGCCTCTGTTGAGGACCAGAGGAGAATTAAGGCCTGATTGGCCTCCGCAAAAGCACTAAACTTGCAGACTCCACCAATAAACTAGAAAGAGAGAAATTCTCATTCAAAACCCAGGAGGCCTAACTATGCTGAGTGGATAAATTTTACTTATATTATTGCTCTTCAAGATTCCATTAGTTGCACTAATTAATTTTTTTTTTAGATTTTTAAAAATTGATTTTATTGGTACATTTTATACATAAAATAGGATTCACTGAACATTGAGAACTCGTACCTTACAAGACACATCTGGCCAGGATTCTCGTTTACCTATTCCAATGCCCCCAACCACAACCCACCCGTGATACACATAAGCTTGAATGATTTCACCAGTCCCCAGATCTTGAGCCTCGAAAGTGCTCTCTTGTCTCAAGACCAAGTAACTCAGGTAGCTCTGACATCTCGATTGCTGTTCCTGGAGAATTCACACCTTTCCATTTTTTCTATTTCACGATATCTACCCCACATTCTGGTAGATATCGTGACATAGAATAGTGAAAGGTCTGAATTCTCCAGCAGCAGCAGTCAAAAGGTCAGAGTTAGCTCCGGATTTGGTCTTGAGACAAGAGAGCTTTTCAAGGCTCCTCACCTGGGGACTGGTGAAATCACTCATCCTGCCACTGAACCACGCCATTTGAGGGATCTTGAAAAAAAGCAAGCATAGCTTATGTATATGGCGGTGGGCTTATGGGGGGACAGTGGAATGGGGAAATGAGAATCCAGACAAGATGTGTCATGTACAGGTACAAGTTCTCAATGTTAAATGAATTATAGTGTATGCATAAAATGTACCAATAAAATCAATTTTTTAAAATCTTAAAATCCAAAAAATAATTAATGCAACGAATGGAATCTTGATGAACAGTAATATAAGTAAAATGGATCCACTCAGCATACTTGGGCGTCCTGGTTTTTGAATGAGATGTTTTTCTCTTACCAATTGATGGGTGTGGTCTGCAAGTTTAGTGCTTCTGGGGAGGCCAATCAGGCCCTAATTCTCCTCTGAGCCTCGACAGAGGCAGACAATGTCAATGTCTATCCTCTTTTCAGATGGTCCACTCAACCTAGCCCCAAAGAGGATTCCTCCCTCCTCTTCCGTTTTTGGACTCTAACTCTAAATAAATGCCAGAAAACCAGCCTGAGGGATGGTATTGACAGTCATTGCCTGACCTTAGCAACATCACACGCCAGGTGTCAGTTATTATTTTGTACATACCCTTTTCTCTATTGAGTTGACGGGGACATTTTAGGTATACACTATGATCACATTCCACAGTGAGAATTTGTATCTGTACATGATTTATCGTGAGTCTTCTCTTTTTTTCCCAGTGCCTCTGCATTGTCGTTTTTGAATTCTTTTTTTTACTTTATTCATTCTTTATTGGTACATTTTACACACACACAGACATCATGTTTTCACTCAACATTGGGAATTTCTACCAAGATATGGCACGATTGATTCTCATTTTCCCATTCCCCTGCCCATCCTGCCACTCCCCGGCCACTACATACACAGGCTTTGTCTACTTTTTGTACCATCACAGTTCTTCTTCACCATCACTCACCCCAAACCCTCTTTTCCATTTGAATATTTTCTAGGTCACGATATCTACCCCTCATTCTGTACAGAATGAGGGGTAGATATCGTGACCTAGAAAATAGTGAAAGGTCTGAATTCTCCAGCAACAGCAGTCGAGAGGCCAGAGTTACCGCCGGATTTGGTCTGGAGACAAGAGAGCTTATTCGAGGCTCAAGACCTGGGGACTGGTGAAAGCGCTCATCCTGCCACTGAACCACGCCATTTGAGGGATCTCGAAAAAAAGCAAACATAGCTTATGTATATGGCAGTGGGCTTGTGGGGGGCCAGTGCAATGGGGAAATGAGAATCCAGACAAGAAGTGTCATGTACTGGTGCAAGTTCTCAATGTTAAATGAATCCTAGTGTAGGCATAAAATGTAACAATAAAATCAATTTTTTAAAATCTAAAAAAGCAAAAAAATAATTGATGCAACCAATGGAATCTTGATGACCAATAATATGAGTAAAATGGATCCACTGCGCGTACTTGGGTGTCCTGGTTTTTGAATGAGATGTTTTTCTCTTCCTAATTGATGGGTGTGGTCTGCAAGCTTAGTGCTTCTGCGGAGGCCAATCAGGCCCTAATTCTCCTCTGGGTCTCCACAGAGGCAGACAATGTCAACGTCTATCCTCTTTTCAGATGGTCCACTCTACCTAGCCCCAAAGAGGATTCCTCCCTCTTCTTCCGTTTTTGGACTCTAACTCTAAATAAATGCCAGAAAACCAGCCTGAGGGATGGTATTGACAGTCATTGCCTGACCTTAGCAACATCACCCGCCAGGTGTAAATGATTATGTTTTACATACCCTTTTCTCTATTGAGTTGACGGGGACATTTTAGGTATACACTATGATCACATTCCACATTGAGAATTTGTATCTGTACATGATTTATTGTGATTCTTATCTT
>PVIR01042329.1:0-12131 GCA_004026965.1 Petromus typicus | reverse complement strand
CCAAGTTCCACTTTGAACTTGGATGGCTGAGGAAAGTCAGTAGCAGGGTTTTTCCCTGTGTCTATTTATAAATCGAGAGGGTACACGGAGGAGAAGATTTTCCCAAGCCCTGCCAAGTTCACTAGATTAGCAGGAGTCGTTTCAGACTTGAGGGAAGTCAGACTCCGCCAGGGAGCGGGTACCACCATTTGCCTGTCCTTACCTTGGAGCACTTTGGCTGTGGGCAGCCGGGACTACCAAGCAGCGCTGGGCCCTAAGTTCTATCCCCAGGACAACCAAAACCAAACTAAATCAAACTCAATCAGAACCATGTTTCTTATCCTCTTTAGAGACCAATAAGAGATTGACTAGGAAACACCGAGGCTGTCACTCAAGATAAAAAGGCGGCAGGGAGGGTCATGTGGTGGCAGCTGCCAAAGGGAGCAGGAAGTGGGATATTCCCTTCTTTTCATGCTCCCAAGTGAACGATTTGAAATGAGACTGAAAACATTTCATCAGGTGGAACGCGGGAGATCTGTGAGTAAATGGAAAACCAAACACCTCCTAACTCTGCTCTGCGCAGGTCAGCAGCACGCCCGGTAAGCAGATGCTGCAGGGCCATCTGCCCCCACAAATCCTCTCTGCTTCTTTGAAGATGAGCGTCATTTCCTTTCGCTCTCTCCGAAGTGTGACCGGTAGAAATCCTGCTCATAGCAGTAGACAGAACAACTAGTCCCTTTAAGCTATTTTTAGCCCTGCCCCTAGATTTAGATTTCACATTTTATGTTTGTTTTCGAAGTTTTCTTCCAACCTAAATAAACGCACGCTCAGAAATGAAAAGACTCAGGTACTATTGTCTGGTTCTTTTTTTTAGGTTTTTTTGAGACAGGGTCTCACTTTGTAGTTCAGGCTGGCCCTGAGCTCAGCCTCCAACTCACATCACAGCAATCCTCCTGCCTCTGCCTCCCAAGTGCTGGGATTACAGGCGTGAGCCACCATGCCCAGCACTGTGGTATGTGGTGCTGATTGCTTCTGGGGTGAGTCTCCACATCCAGTATTGTATATGGTTACCGGGGAATCGAACCCGGGCCCTTGCACTTCCAAGACAGGCGCTGGAACCACTGAGCCAACTCCCGGGCCCCAAAGCAACTTACGTATTAACTCATTGTATTTCTTCTGTTTTTATTTATTGGTACCGGAGATTGAACTTGGAACTTTATGCTTTCGAGGCAGGCACCAGAATCACTGAGCTAAATCCCCAGCTCTATTAATTCATTTTATTTGTCCTATTTTAGGGGTGGGGGAGACTAAGAAGCTGAAAGTTTAAAGACGTGCTAGAAGTCCTAGAAGTTTCCTATTGGGGGACTCAAAGGTCACCCTACAATGTCTAGAATCGTCTTGAAGCATATGCTCTACTCTCAGACCGTCCGTAAATAGTTGGCCTGACATGTGCCACCAGGAATGAGTGCTGCGTGGCGGTGTATCCTGGGACCGGTGGGCTGGAGGGGCTCTTGCATATGCATGTGTGTGTGCATATATGTTTGTGCATGTACATGTGTGTGCATGTGTGTGTAAAAGGCAGATTCTTCAGGGTGGAGGAGGAGAAAGCTCTACTGGCAGAAGCTGGAAGCGGGCAGGAGCGTGGGCAGGCTGGGACAAAGAAAAGCTGTGTCCAGGGCATGCTGTCCCCTGGCACCCCAGACGGAAGCAGATCAGAGTGGCTCTTGGTTCAGCCTCTGCTCAGAAAAGGCAGTTCTGGGTGGCTCCCCTGCTCAGGGCTTTGGCCGGCCCATGTGCCTGGCATTCCCACGGAGCTAAGTCGCCCCCGATAGCTGAGAGCCTACAGGCAGTTCCGAGTGCCCTTCCTGCGCCGGGTTCCAGGCTGGACGAACCCCTCTGTTCTGCCTGGCGGTGACCTGGCAGCCACTCCTGGCACTGTGCCTGGGAGGGGTGAACTGACAGCATTCTGAGCTGCCTTCACCTAACCTCAAGACTTCCCCAAAGGGACGTTTCCTCGGTTGTGGTTTAAAAATAAATTCTGAATATTAGGTTGTTTTCTTGTGATTTGCATGATTTCTAAAAATGGGGCACAGGGGCCAAAAGTAAGAAAAAAAAGGAGCTGATTTTATGTAATCGGTTTCCGGTACGTCAAGGTCTTACTGACATTAGTATTTCTTTCCGTACAGGGGACTCTCTTAGGACTTACGGCTTTGGCAGGTAAATAAAAGACTTGAGTTAAGGGGAAAGAAGTAACTCGCTCAGATATTTTACAAGAAAACTGATGCTCTGGTAAACCCCTCCTCCGACCTCCAGAAGAGATGCAGTTATTCTTAGGCTGAGAAGCAGCACGTGGATGATCCTGATCCAACCACAGTGGGCTCACTTCTCTCACTGCGGTGGGAAGGACTCTCCTTTCACTCACTCTTCGCTGGGTAACAGGGACACTCATCGGGACAGAGTGAAGAGTTCAGGCAACTTGGAGCAGGAGCCCCAAACTCCTAATTCCTTGACTGTGACCTTGGGAGAGTCCTTTATCTTCCTTGGCCTCAGTTTCCCCATCTACACAGTGAACACAACAATGGCACGTGTTTGCAGGATTGGTTAGAGTGATGTGAAGAAGTTAGTTCAGAGCTGAGTGTGTGTGAAAGACCTCCACAAACACTTCCTGTCACCCCTTCTCAGGCCTCCAAGGCCCCATCCCACCCCCTAGGTCTGTGTGACCCTAGATTTGCAGTTTAAGGGCTGGGCTGTGGCTCAGTGGTAACACACGGAACTCGCCCATGTGAGGTCCTGGGTTCAATCTCCAGCATCACAAACAAAAACAAAAACCCTGGTCAATCTATGAGATTCTTGTATTACGCGGGATTAGAGAAAAGAAATAGAGCTTTACTGATGAAAGGAGATAATTGGCTGAACGTTCTGCTTAACTTTTCAAAACGTTACTCAGGGCATGAGGTCCGTGTGATCCATCTTCCTCGTGGTGGTCAGATGCATTGTTAGCGACCCTGGTTGACTTTCAGACTCTCCAGCACAAACTTCTCTTGTCTAACCGAGGACATTTCCATACCCTCTGCGTGCAGTTCTCTTCTGCAAATCACCCAGCCCCCATGTGGCCCCCTTGAATTACCATACATATATGATGTCTTCTCTTTTTCATGATCTAGTTTTGTTGTTAGTAGCACTTTCCAAAATCTGATTTATGATTGTTTTTTAAAATTTTATTGTTTTGTCCATCTGCCTCTAAAACTATAAGCGCTTTGCTGAATGTTTCTTTGTATATTTCCCAGGGCCTGAGTGCAATATTTTGCATACAATAAGTACTAAATAGGTACTTTCTGAGCTTGTTATTGAGTCTGGATTTGCAAACTGGTGACCAATAGCCAGTCATCAATCTCCTATTTATAGGCAGCAGAACTTTGCTTGTCTTTGACTGCCAAGAGCTGCTTTGGGTTGATCCAGACAACTGCCATCTCATGGATTTGAGTGTGGAGCTGAAATACCAGATGACACCAGATGAAGCCTCGGACTGGCGGCCCCTCACACGTGTAAATGCTGAGGCCATCTGAAGGCCTTGGCTCCCGGAGTGGAGAACTCGGCAGTCAGCACAGGACAAGCTGGGGTTTACAGTCAAGTCCTCTGGGTGCGCGTCTCTTCTAAGTCAGCTTCCCTTTGTACCGCTTCACGCCTGGCCGGGATCTAAGGTCAGAGAAACTCAAGGAGACGATTAGCCTATCAATGGAGGGATCTCTCTGGAATCAGCATTTAGACTAACATTTGCATCTGGAGCTCAGAAGCCAGCCAGGAAAACCCGCTTATGGATTGCCTTTAATTTCCCCTTAAAACAGTGTCTACTCCTGAATAAAAGACCAGGAGAGGAGGGGCCCAGCTTGTCCTGTGATTTACACCCGCCCTCTCCTCCTTTCCTTCCAGAAGCGCGCAGCAGGCTCGTCTCCACCCCTGAGATGTTTGGATTTGTTTCCTCAAGAAAAGGAGCTGCTGGTCTCTGGAGCCTGCAGCTTACTTGAATTTGTCTTTGTCACTCAATCTTGGTGCACAGAAAGAGTAGGGGTGGGAGGGATGTGTGTAGAAGAGGCATACTTCAAAACACACAGGGTCATTAGGAGAACAAGCTGAGGAAAGAGGTACAAGGTGTGCTTCCAAGCACTGAAGGGTAGGGTGCTATTTAAAATTTCTGCACTGCCCTGGACTTCGGGTATTGTGGTTCATCTCTCTGAAGGCGGCTTACATAGCAAACAGTATTGCATCACTTTGGAGCAGTTCCATCATTTCTACTTTGGTGATGACATTATTTTTTTCCCTTTTGGGGAAGAGGAAACACAAAGGTAGCCAGGTGTGGTGGTGCCTGTCTATAACCCCAACACTCTAGAGGCCCGAGGCAGGAGGATGTGAGCACAGCCTAAGGAATTCAACAGTTTGAAGACAGCTTGTTTCAGTGCAGAGTAAAAAAGGACCAGAAGGGGGCCGGGGATATAGCTCAGTGGTTTGGGCACCAGTCTTGCTAGCGCAAGGACCTGGGTTCAATCCCTGGTAACCACATAATAATACTGGGCGTGGAGACTCACACCCAGCAGCAATCAGTACCACATACCACAGTGTCGGGCGTGGTGGCTCACACCTGTAATCCCAGCACTCGGGAGGCAGAGGCAGGAGGATCACTGTGATGTGAGTTGGAGGCTGAGCTCAGGGCCAGCCTAAACCACAAAGTGAGACTCTGTCTCAAAAACTTAAAAAGAAGAAAAGGACCAGAAGTATAGCTCAGTTTGAAGACGCTGGGTTCAATCACCCAGGCGCAGGGGGACGGTTCTGTTTCACTTACAGTTTGACATCTCTATAGATGAATCCTTGGCTATATAGTAGATCATTAATAATAATAGAATCAATAATAGGCAATATTTATCAAGTTTTTTTTTTTTTGCCACGATACTAAATGCATTTGTCTTATTTAACTGTCAACACTTGAAATGACTTTCTCTCATCATTCCCAGCAGAGAAATTCCAGAAGTAAAGGAAGCTGCCCAGGTCTACACAAAAATGACCATAAAAGAGAAGGGATTAAAGTACCTTATATGATGGACGAGTCTGCCTGAGCGAAACCCATTCATCCAAATAACCAACAGGCACTAGTAAAAAATGTGGGAGTAGAAAAGCGCAACACAGTCACTACCATCAGAGCCCGGGGTCTGCCAAAGCTGCGTCCTGGCCCAGCCAGCCAGCCTTTGGGGACCAGTCCCCCACCGACAAGGAAGAGATGGATGCTCTCTCTCCTGCGAATTTGACGTTATGTGTGGCAGCAGCTGCATTTTTATCATCATCTTACTCATACTTTTAGGTTCTGCCTGAGTGTGTCTTTTAAATTCTGGGTTCAGTGTTGTTTATGTGTCAGTTTGGACCCAGGAATCTGAAGAATGAGTTTTTTTCTCTGAAGACTGGGTTGTCCTTAACCCCCAAGGTCTTCCCTGAGAGCACTCTCTCCCTGAGCACAACAGGGGTGGGAGATAAGGGGTTCATAAGTCTGTCCTTAAAATGCTTCTTTAATCTCCACGGTTGCTGTGGAATTCGTGTCATCTTTGCTTGGGTGATCAGAGAATATCGTAAACAATATTCTCTCTGTTTAAATATCTATAAACAGCCTCTTGTCAGTGGCTGACAGGGACTAGCGTGAGGCCTTGTGTAACTCGAGACTTGGCCGGTAGACAGCTATCCAGGGTGAGCTCAGCCTCCTGAGTAGATACCTGTGTCTTCCCAAATATTTCCTTCACATTCCAGACAGTTCGTCGGTTTTCTAACAGTCTCCCACAGAGGTGTCTCTGTACACCGATCATCTCTTGGAATCTTCTAAAAACTGATATGTTTGCTGTATTTTTAGATCTCATTTTTCCTTGTTGCTCAACTTCAGTCTTCTTCTCCTAGAATTTTCTGACATGAACGTTGCTAACTCTCCCCCTCCTGCATGCATCACCCCAGAACTGTTTTCAATCCCTTTCTCAAATTTTTTTCCACTATTTTCAAATGGAAGGGTTAAAAAACTGCTTTTGCTTATTAGCTGGCCTGCGCCTCCTCCTGAGACTCATTTTATCCGTGGAACACGGGGGATTTTCTTATCAGAAGAGGCCAGTCGATCACCCTCTGACAACGGCACTGGGCTGTGGGCTCCTGCACAGCCCGGGGCTGCGCGGTGTCTTCCGTCTCCGGAGAACCACCTTGTTTGTACTCCTCAGCCATCATGCATGAGAGGCGGCGACAGAGGCCTCTCAAACAGAGGCTACTTCCTCACCAATAGTTATCGTTTATTACGATTCTCCTAAATTAGACATTTCCAGGGGCTCCTCATCTGCTTGATACTTAGATTACTATCAGACTAGGTCTTTTCTGTCCTTTACAAAAATTAAACAAAAATATTTGGGGACTGTAGGCAGCCACTTTTCTTGCTCCAGGAATAAGGATCCAAAAACACCATCAGTATATTTTCAGCATATGTGATGCTGATTAATAATCACAGCAACTTCGGAGGTCTTGCCTCGGCATGGCGTAGAGTCGGTCTCTGATCTATTCTGGACCCATTTTGATTCAGTGCTGACAAATCACAGCACTCAGATGAAATTTCGGGAGACAAAACATGATGTGAAAGGATGGAGAGTCTCTGGTCTCCACAGCCTCACAGGAGGGGTTGGAGGAAGTAAGAGAACACTTGCTGGGCACTGATAGGGACTCCGGCTGCATTCATTTACATCTGGAGTGCGGAGCTTGCACCGGACAGGAGCCCGGAAGTGGGCTCGGACAGGAGTCCGGAAGTGGGGCTGGGCTGCTACTTGGCCGCAAGTTCTAGTAGAGCCAGATGTAAACAGCTGCGGATAAGCGAAGGAGGTGAGACTGCATGAAGGGAGGCTTGTGACCACCGAGGGAGGTAAGGAAGACAGTCCCGAGCAGCCAGGCAGCCCACCCATGGAGAAGGCTGGCCGCATACTTGTTTTTACTGGGATACAGTTTTTACTGGGATTCTGGCCCACGTGCCACTGGCCCAAAAGGAGGGGGTGAGAGAGTCCGGTTGATGTGTCATCTGGAACCGTGTCGTTATGAGGAACGACAGAAGGAGCTGGCTACAGTTCCTGGAAAAGAGATGACCATGGAGAGGCTTGGGACAGCTATGAGGCCATCCCTGGGCACAGTTTCGTTAAATTGTCCAGGCATGCCTCA
This sequence comes from Petromus typicus, assembly GCA_004026965.1. NCBI lineage: Eukaryota > Metazoa > Chordata > Mammalia > Rodentia > Petromuridae > Petromus > Petromus typicus. Next base: position 4,937 of record PVIR01042329.1, on the reverse strand, counting down.
AAGTTGGCATCTTCCTGCCTCAGCCTCCTCAGTGGCTGAGATGAGAGAAGTAGACCATGGTGCCTGTCTTGGGTCGCTTTCTTCTTGCTCTGTCAGAAACTGCCACATGGCTGGGGGCATCGCACAGTGCCAGGGCACATCCTTAAAACCCCGGGTCCAATGGGAGGGGAGGAAAAGAACCAGCCAAAAGCTCAATCAAACAGTCTCTGCCTTCGAGTCTGAAGTGGGTCTGTCTGTATGGCTCTCGGGGGACAGTTCCCTGGGTTCCTGGCTCTGGCCTTGCCAGGCAGCCTGTGAAGCTCTATCCCATACCCTTCACCTCCCGAGCACGCTGCACCCCCCAACCCTCTGACCCCCTTTCAGGACGAAGCATCTGTGGTGCCTGCGGTCACTCGGATGGTCTAAGAGAATCTGCCTCTCATCCATCTTCCTGAGCTCCGTCGGCCTGTAACCACCACCTCCGAGTCACCTGGTCTTAGGCTCCATCCACTCTAGGGGTCTCCTCAGGTTAAGTGTGTAACATACTTGAACCACAGTGATGTCTGTCTAAAACCCTGAATGTGATGTCACCGGCTCTGTCTCCCTTGCCTGGTGGTGACACAGCCTCACTCCAGGAGAGGTAGTGTCCTTGCCTGGCAGCAGGATGCCAGGTGCTTTCTGTGTAGATGGTCTGATCTCACCAACTATAGAAATGCTCCTCGAAAGTGCAGCCTGAGAAACTGTTTCCTTTTGTTTGATTTCTTGAGACAGGGTATCACTTTGTAGTTCAAGCTGGCCCTGGGCTAAGCCTTGAACTCACAGCAATCCTCCTGCCTCTGCCTCCTGAGTGCTGGGGCTATAGATGTGTGCCACCATGCCAATGGTGGGAAAACTTTGGGAAACCAAAGCATGACATAGCAGATATGTCATGTCTCACTTCAGACTGCAACACTATGCCCTTTCTCCTGAAATTTGAAGGCACCTGGTCCCTCACGATGACTCACGCAGACCTAATTTATTGACCCTGTGTTTTGCTGTGGGATCTCATTTACTAGTCTGACTTCTTAATTAAGAATTTTGTTCCTTAACTGGGAAGTTACCTCTACTTAATTGGGAAGTTCACCATTCTGAGTTTATTTCTGAACTGTGTATGGCAAAAATAAGACTTCCATCATGAGCAGTAAAAAGCAAAGACTTGGGCTGGGGTGGTGGCTTGGTGGTAGAGCGCCTGCCTGGCATGTGTGAGGCCCTGGGTTACGATGGCACTGACTGTGCCCACCGGCACTTGGAGGAGAAGGACGATGGAGGGAAGGGAGGGAGGGAAGAAGGCAGTCAGGCAGAAGTTTAGTGTATCTAATTTCCAAAGCCTGGCTGCCCATTGCTCAGCACGGACAGTAGGTAACACGCCTCTTGGAACAATTTGTTTATAGTTCTGTCTCACAGTGATTGCAAGGAAAGCACTTCCCATAGTGCCGTTCTCATAATACACAGGATTCAGAGAAAAACTTCCAGAACAACAAAGGCTGTGACCCCCAAATCGCCTGTTAGAGTCGGTCCCATGTCTGGTGTCTGGGCTGGAGGGGGGCCCTGTCCCTGGCTTCTGATGTCCTGGAGCGAAGGTGGAGGGGCTAGTGCTGGCTCTGCCACAGGGCTGAGCCACTTGGAGCTCCTAATGAAGGTTAATGTCCACTTCTGCTGTGTGCTGGGTGTTTGAGGGACCACAGAGCCTGGGAGTCCGGGCGCTTGGGGCTTGGTGTGATTTGTCACCCACTGGAAGACCTTAGGTCTTTGTTTTTTTTTCTGGACTCGGTTTTGACACCTGGCAAATTGGATGGAGTCCATCGTCTGTGGCGATTCATCTGGTTATTTCAGTAACTAGACTGAAGGAGAGAAGAGAATTCCTCCATACGGTACAGGCTCTTGCTTCCTGGGGTGGACTTCAGTGGTGTCTACTTGGAAGCATCAGCGATAAAGAAGGAGTGAGTTCTTGCTCTGCACGACGGCTGAGGGGACCTCCACGTCATCATGCTGGGTGCAGGGTGCCAGATGCAAAAGCCTGCCTGCTAGGAGCTTCCGTTCATCTGTAGATCTGGACAGTGGACAGTTATCTCCGGCGACACTGAGCTCCAGGGACAAAGCCAGTAGGTGATTTCCTGGTCATGTGGATGCTACACCAGAGGGATTGTAGAGAGACATTTGAGAGCATTAGACGTGCTCACAATACTCAACTGTGACAGTCTTGTTCGTAGGCATGTGGAACAGGACACATTGTATCTTTCATTACGGCTCATTTATTTTATTTTCTATTGCTTACATATTAAGACAACTGCTTAAAAAATTCTCCCGAGTAAACTGTGGTGGCACATGTCTGTAATCGCAACACTCTAGGAAGCTGAGGCAGGAGGGTTGTAAATCTGAGCCCTGCCTGGGCAATTCAATCGGTGAGACCCTGTCTTCAAATAAATAACAAAAAGGGCTAAGGATGTAGCTCAGTGGAAGGCCTTGGGTTCAGTCCCCAGCACTTCTCCTCCGAATCCTCCCCGTGAACCTAGTCTCACCGTGTCAGTCATTGCTTTTGTTTACCAGCAGCAGCTTCTCCTGTGTTGGGGGGTGAACCACGCAGTCTTGGGGTTGCCGTCCACAAAGGATGAAGGACGCAGTGAGCAGCCTGGGCCCAAGTCTTTGCTATCTCCATTTCCTTCTGCAGGTACTTCCTTTCCAATTCTCCCTCTCCGAGCTCCCTGTGCAGGTTGAGGGCATGGAGTATTGGTCGCGTGTGTCCCGAGCACACCGCTGCCACTGCCCAGAGCTGACTCCTGACACAGTGGCGCTCAGCTGTGGTCTGAGAGCACGCTTCTTGGCCGAGTGCCGTCCCGGGGGCGCCTTCCCTGGCACCCTGGATTATTGCTTCATTGTTTGTTCTTTCAGGGAACAGGTCTATCCAGCAACGTGTATCTCTAATCCTCCTTGTGATTCACTTCACCAAGAACACTGTTCCTTAAGTCAGGAGGTGCTGGCTTCCAGGCCTGGCGCTGAGTCCGCCCAGCCCAGCATTCCGAGAGCCAATCAGGAGAGCGTCTCTGTCTTCTTCCTGGTTCAGTTTGCTGTGGTCTTGCTGCAGACTCCCTCTGGGGCTGGAGCAGCCCTGTGACCCTGGGGACCGTTACCTCCGCTTTCCAGTTACAGGAACTTATCCAGAACCCACAGGGAGTTTGAACTCTTGTAGTCAGACTTCAAAAGTGAAGCTCTTGTGAGCATCCCACTGAGCTGCTGTCGTGTTGTCCTCGAGCTTTACCTAAGCCTTGAAAGTGGGCTGACGACTTGATGCGTGACACTCCCTGCCGTCTTGAGTTACAACCAGCCTGTGCTTAATTTCCGGTGGGTCCGTTCCTGGGAGCGGAAACTCTGGGTCGTATGTTGGATGTATGTATCAGACACCGCCAGTCTTCTCTGCCGCAGAGAACAGACTCTCCCCAGCCTCTGTTTAGAGGGTGTGCCTCATCGCCCACCCACTAGAGGGACAATGACTTCTCTTCCTGGTCCTGGCAGACTGATGCAATAAGGGCTGCATTTCGCTCTTTTCTGAGTCCCTTCCCTTGACGGTGTGATTCTTGTGGTACCTTCTTCAAGGGTTGGCTCGATTTCCCACTCCTTGACTGTGGGTTGGATCTGGGTCTCACTTGGGCCAGCAGAGTGCAGTGGAAGTGAGTGTCCCAGTTGCAAGCATAGCCCTTGCCAGCCCTCCTGTGGGTCCATTTGTGTTTGAAAATGCGGCTGCCATCGGCCCAGCTGGCCTGGCTGGCACGAGCAGAGACCACACAACAAAGTTCCCAGTGTCTCAGCGGAAGTGCCATACACTTCCAGCCAGCAACCTCCGACTAAGGGAAGCTAGCCTCGGTCAGCAGAAACACCTTCTCCTCTTACAGCTGTGTTCAGAGGCAGGAAGGTCCCTCTGGTGGAGCCCACAGGCTCACAGCAATGATAACTACTTCTTGTTGTAAGGTACAGAGCTTTGTGGTGATATGTTACACGGCCACTGTTGACTGATACATTTCCTTTAAGGATACGTTTTAAACTTATTTCTTCATAATTTACTCTTCATGTCAGTATGGCCAATTTTCATTTCTGAACCTTAAATTTTTTACCTATACAAAGGTAATGATAAGGCTTATTTTCCAAAATAGTTGGAAGGTTGGATGCATAACTGAAATGAAAAAAACAGAACGCCTAGTTGATAGTAAGCACTCAATAAAAAAATCTTCCTAGATAATAATAATGATAAATGGAGTCTTTACCTGCTTTTTTTGGTTTTGTTTTATTTTTTACTCCAATATATTTTCTTGTAGCTAATCTTCTATGATTTTAAAACTAGCAGGGCCAGAATGTCCTTAAGATTTGTCTGGTCTGGAGCATGAGCTCAAATGTAATAATGAATCGAGGATCCTGGAAGAAAAACACACAGCTGTGGGTAGCCGACTTTTTCTCTGGATTCTGCGGAGGAGAAAGCAATATCCCACATATGACAGGGTTGCAGAGAGAGAAGCGACCATTGACAGATGTGGGGACTGTGCTTGCTGACCGAGACAGTCCTAGGTGGACCAGTCCTGGATGGACCAGTCGTCTGGTCCTCGGGGGGGGGGGGTCTCTGCAGAATCCTGAAGGTGGTTTTCTCAGTGGGGCTTCGGGGGCACATCTGTTCTTTAGGCTGTCAAGCACCGGAGCTTGGACCCAAGTGCTTCTCTGGCAAGAGGCTTGAATCTTCTGAGAGGAATCCAGTTGAGAGAGGTGGGCCCTCTACGCCTGTGTCCAGTTTTCAGGCTTCCACAGTGTGAAACTCATGTCTCGAGGCCTCTCCGAATCTCCTGTGGTCATAAGTGGGGCTTTTTCAGAGGTGGGTGGCTCTAGAGTGTGGCATGCTGGGATTGATTCATAGGATGAGGCGCGCAAGGATTAAGGAT
>PVIR01042328.1:0-12291 GCA_004026965.1 Petromus typicus | reverse complement strand
TTGTACCTACCTCTCGCAATGAGAATTTTATCATCCTACCAGATGGAAATCTCTGTCTTTGTTATAATTCCACTGAAATTCAAGAGAACATAGAGTAGATACTAGATGAAATAAAAGCTATCCTAGAGTTTTACAACTAGTTTCAGAATTAAATGTTTCATATTTTTTCCTCCTATGTCATATGGATATCTTAACTAAAATTATAATTAGTTTTCCTCATCTCCATTGTTGTATGTGGAATTTTTGGCCTTGGTTAACTGTACAATGTAATGACAAGGTTGCAGAATATCATGGTGGGGTTACTGTAGGCCGGGGTGGGGGGGTGAGCTCTCCTTAAAATCTTGGATATGGCAGTGAATGAGACTTGTGTGTCATCCTGTGAAGAAGGTACATCTTCTGGATTATTGCATCACAATTGAACAAGAAATCCTTACACTGTGAGGCAGTGTACTTTTTTGGAAGAAATACTAAATTTGTGTATTTTGGGACAAGATGGTGTATTTCTAGCAGACTGATTGCTAAGTATATAACATCCGAATCATATGCTTCTGCCCAAGTTTCTCAATTATGAATAGATGACATAGTAACTAGCAGGAAGTTGAAAATTCCTGCAGAGTAATGCTATTTAGTAGTAGTGTGACCTTCTAGAATCTTTTCTAGAAGTCTTTCACAGTCTCAGGTCAGAAATACAACCTTAACAGAAACGTAAGTCATTTTGAAGCATAATTTTAACTGTAATCTCTGCTACTGCTTTATGTAGGCTTTTTTTCCTTTTACTGTCCTTATCCTCTGGCTTTTCCTTCAATTCTGTGAGCTGTTCCCTAACAATATAATAAAATTATTTTGTTCTCAAACTAGCCAGTTACATTCCAGTGTTTAAAACCAAAGCCAAGTATTCATCATGTTTTAGTTCCACCACTGCTTGTTCCATGTCCACAAAGATTCTCTGTGCTTCACCGTGACTTCCACCATCAGGATTCATTTCTTGTGCTACTAATTTTAAGTTCTCATAGTTTACCAAGCCTTATTATTTTAAATGACTCATCTGTGCAGAGTCTTTTGTTTCCTGAAAGTTTTTTAGACTCCTCTTTATGTATGCAGCAACTAGGCTGACACTTATATACAAATAGGCTCTTAGTAATTGTTTATGATATTTATTTAATACTTAATATGTGCATAAATTTATAAAATTTTATAGGAAAATATTGAAAACCTTGGAAAAATTACTTCAAATTTTTTTTTTTTTCCCTCAGTGCCAGAGATTGAACTCTGCTCTTTCCAGGCTGGCCCAGCACCAGTGACCTACATCCTTGGCCCTGACTTCAAATCTTAGACATGTTATATGTACATAAACAAATAATAAGAAAGTCCACTATAAGCACATAAACAAATTTTCTCTATACTTGTACAAATATCTGTTTATAGAATGCTAAAACTTTTTAAAAAAATACTAAAAAGTTGAAAGGAAAATGCAAAAAAAATTAAAATGACATACCCTTTTTTTCCCTTTGATTCATTGTTTTTTTTTTCTTTTAGAGAATGCTGTAAGAGTGGTCACTTAGTGGCTTTTGATCAGCTCCAGAATAGACCTGATATGCTGTTCACTGTACTATACCAGGGAAGAAGAATTCCTAACAGCCATTAAACAAAAATAAAATCCTAATTACCCCAGACATTTTGTAGGTGTTGGTTTTGTTGCTGAAATTTGAACCTTTTAAAAATTAGCATGTTAGGGGGCTGGGGGTTGCGGCACCTGTCTTGCAAGCGCAAAGACCCGGATTCGATCCTCGGTAACCACATACAATACTGGGCATGGAGACTCATGCCCAGTAGGAATCAATACCACATACCACAGTGCCGGGCGTGGTGGCTCATGCCTGTAATCCTAGCACTTGGGAGGCAGAGGCAGGAGGATTGCTGTGATGTGAGTTTGAGGCTGAGCTCAGAGCCAGCCTGAACTACAAAGTGAGACCCTGTCTCAACCTAAAAAAAAAAAAAAAAAATTACCATGTTAAAATTTATCAGCACAATTGATATTTCAAAAATATAAGACTATCTGTATTTTAGCTAGATACAGAGAAAGTAATTACTACTTCTAAGCATGTTATAATCAGGTATAATTCTTAGTGCTGATAAAATCTGTTAAGGTGAAAGTCAATATGCTGAATCTAAAAGTTTAATGACAGAATAATTTTCCACTTTTCATTATATACAGCTAATGTCTACACCATTGGATGTTACAAGTTTTTATTGACACTAATTATGAAGTGCCTAACATTTAATCTATATTTTTATATGAAACAAAGTGAGTAGTATTTTTAAGTATAATGAAGGCATCTAATAACATTTTATATAATTGATATAAACTTTTTTTTTTTTTTTTAGGTTTTTTGAGACAGGGTCTCACTTTGTAGTTCAGGCTGGCCGTGAGCTTAGCCTCAAACTCACATCACAGCAATCCTTCTGCCTCTGCCTCCCGAGTGCTGGGATTACAGGCATGAGCCATCACGCCTGGCACTGTGGTAGGTGGCACTGGTTGCTGCTGGGCGTGTCTCCATGCCTAGTATTGTTTGTGGTTACTGGGGATTGAATCCAAGCCCTTGCCCTTGCAAGACAGGCCCCACAACCACTGAGCTAAGTCCCGGGCCCAATATAAACTTTTTAAATTGAAAGAGATTAAACTCAAGAGGTTTTTAAAAACCTTTCTTAATAAAATTTTATACTTAGTCTCATGACATATATTACTGCAGAAATAAAGAATTAGAATAATGGAAGCATATTTTCAAAATAAAAAACATTGCTAATATTTTTGATTCCTAGTAAGAACTGAAATTTTGTTTTGCACAAGTGTTTCAAATAGTGAGTAAAAGTTTATTTTAGTACCATAAAGCTATACAAGGAAAAATAATTTTTCAGAGAGAAAGATGTTAGAAAATAAATTTAAATAATTTTGGTAACATTGTCACCCATGGTAGGTAGAAATACAGCAATCCAACAGTGAAACTAAATAATTAGAAATTTGTTAGTATTGAAAAAATAAATCTTATTTGGATAAAGAATATTTCTTCTCATCTCTCCCCATGGAATATGAACAGAAAGATCAAAGAACAATTTTGAAAGTAATTAGAGCTCTTACTATAATGTATTATGTTCATTCATTTAGTCTAATATTAAGTACATTTTTGTGATTGCATAGGAATAAGAAAAATATGGTTAGTAGATGAATGACATTGGTATCCTGAAGCTAAAAGATATTAGAATTACTAAATTCAAAGTGTAGGACATGGTCTCTCTTGGCTGAGTACCTAGAGACATCGTGTAAACAATTCACTAAGTGACTGCTGGAACTGTGAATGTCACCCTTTTGAGTCCAGGGAGTCCTAGTAAATCACAAAGGTGATTAAGGGTGGTCTAGGCAACCCTGTCACAGGAACTAACTGGAATGTGTCAAAAGGAGAGTCACTCTCCTCTTCCTGGGACCTATATAAGTGTAAAAGCACCCTCTGCAAGCGACAAGCTCTTCTTAAGCCACACCCACCTGACCACAGGTCCTTAATTAGAAAACGCTGACCTTAGAAACCTAAGAAGCCCTATTTAAGGGCCTCTAAGCATCTGGATGTCAAATCAAGTTGAAACTAGGGCCCACTTGCTGCTGTTTTATAGTCACCTTGTGGCTGTCTCCTGGGCCACCTGGAGCTAGAGGACTGGCTCTTGGCCAGTGTGGAATGGAATCTACCAGTAGAGGGACTTATATCACAACATTCTCTTTCAAGTCTAAAGCTCTTCTGGAGATGGTAAGTACCAGCTTCTCTACATTGTTTTTGAAAAATACAAAATCGATGGTTTGGCTTTTCTATACTTGATAGCACAGCTTGCTTTTGCTGTGTGACTAGTGCAGTGCAAAAGATCCTTCCGTCAATATGTCTTCACTGTATTAGCATCCTAGAGTTGTCTTAAAAAATTTCTGCCAAGTTGAAACTTAATGGCATAAAACAAGAGAAATTTATTCTCTCACAGTTCTGGAGGCCAGAAATCCAAGATGTAAATTCTAGGAGAGCTGTGTTCCTTCTGAAGGACTGCTGGCCATCTTTGTCTCATAAAGGTACCACTCTGATCTCTGCCTCTTTGATCAGAGCATCTTCCCTGCACCGGGTCCTTTCCTGTCTCATAAGGATATTGTCATTGCATTTAGGACCTACTTTAATCTAGTATGTTGTCATGTCAGTTATGTCTTCACAGATGCTGTTTCCAAATGAAGTCAGTCTGTGATGTCCAACGAGACATAATTTTGGGGGTACAATTGAACCCACTGACACTTGGCTTCCTGAAACTGGGAAATCTTACCCATGTTTCGGTGATCTGCGTTGCAGAGATGAAGCATGCCTTTTGGGACTGAGAGAGGACCTGACTGTTCACCTGAGTGTTCGGGATGTTGCTAATGTTTTTCTTTGCTTTTCACTCCTGTCTCTATGCATGTGCTTTGCCTAGTATAAAGACTTTGTGAGTCCCATGAAGGCTTTCATTTTCTCTTCTAGTGTACATTGCTCATTTTAATTTCTTGTTACTTTTAGTTTTAAAATTTTCCAGTGAAATTATCTCTATATAGATCTTTTTGCTAGAGTGAAAAGCATTTGATTATGGATTATGAACCCTCAATCTGCAAATAGGAGCCGAATGACACTTACCAAACATTTGAATATCAAGTTTCTGAGCTGACAGGACATTTATTTCAGCCCAGGTGATTTTTGAGGTTCCTTTGTGATTCAGTATGTGTCTTCTGAGAAGCAGATGCAAAAAAATTAGAAATACAAGAAATATATTGGGGAAAATACATGTAAAAAGTAAGAGGTAAAGAAGCAGGAATAAGAGAGCAATTTGCAGTGCCCAAGCTTTTGTGAAAGGAGGGGAAATAAACTAGAATTAATAAAATCCTGTGATTTTTTAGCACAGCCTTGCACAGCTTCAGAAATGTTAACAGGGAGTCCTGATACAAAGACTATTAGAAGAGCCCTGTTTTGGCTGTAGCGGCTCACCTGGCTGATACTCCCAGTGTGTCCTTAGCTAGGGGCAGCCCAGCAAGGCCATAGGTAGTCTTAGTATGAACTCTACTGTGGATTCAAAATTAGCTGGTGGATATCAGCTACCTACAAATCTTACAGGAGTTTCTATTTGAAGGAAGAAGTGGATGACACACCTCTAAAGCTACTATAATTAATTCTAGGATTTAAAATTCTGAGGTTGTGATGATTCCTTGTTTTTATTTCAGAGAGACAAGGAGGGAGAAGGAAAGGGAACAGAATTAAGGCGTGGATGAGGGTGAAGACTGGGAAAGGAGCCAGAGACAGAAAAATTTCTCTAATTTCAACGAGTCTTATGTTAATTTCAATGCACCTTATGTTAATTTCAGTGACATAGGCCGGCCGGTTTTGGTGGAAGGCTGTATTGCATGTCCACACTTACTTCTGCCTGCTCCCTACTGTGTAACGTTACATGTCTCTCCAAAATCCCACCTGCCTCCTCCATTTTATTCTCCCCGTGACATGGTAGGTAATCCTCTAAGGGCTGGCGATGTCTTTTCATGTTCTCTCTGTATAAAACAGTACTTCTCAACTTGGATGTACATTCAGTTCAGCTGGGAAGCTTCAAAAATGTTGAATGCCCAGACATGCTTCAGACCCAATAAATGAGAATCCTTGAGGGAAGAGAGAAGGCACAAATATGTTTTAAGGCTCTTAAGATGATCCTGTGGAGAAGCCAGGTTAGAAGGTCAGCCACGGAGGCTCATCGCCTGGGCAGTGGTGGTGAACCTATGGCAAGCAGGTGGCTTGTCTCATGGAACCGTCTCGAAGGTTTGCCACCACTGCCTTGGGGAAAGAAGATGTAGAGGCTGAATTAATGAAAACACACCAGGAACAGTAGCAGTAGATTCCTTTTATATTTTTAAAGAGACACATTCTATTTCTTTTACTTTTTAAATTGGAAGTAAGAGACACTAATTTTATTTCATACGGACAAGATACAACAGTAAAATTCTCACAAACTATCTCTCACTGTTTGTCATTTCAGAATCTGCTATGCCATGTACTCATAGCTGAACTTTTCTTATTTATTAAATAATTGTTTTCTATTCTTCTGTATGTAAGGGAAACTTATTTTTCTTTAATAATGACATTTTTGGGTTGAGACAGAGTTGACTTCTATGATGCTTTTGTGAGGTTGGAGTTGTGGCGCTTGTGGAATGGCTGAACTTAAACTAAGCAGCTTTTCAAGCAATGTTGGACAGTTTTACATGGGAGCAAGTGTTTCCTTGCTCATGTGTGGATCTAGTACAAGATGACTGCTGTTTGAAAAAGACACATTTATGTCCATCGATCTCCATTCAGTAAGCAGATGTTCTCTGTGAGCCTACTCCATGGTGGATATGTGCCTCAGGTCTGCCAAAGATGATTAAAAGAGATTCTCTTTATCAGTGTGAAGACAGTGAATTTGTGGAACATCCTTGTAATGACAGGACTTTTACCTTCTAGAGAGTAAGTTGGATTTATACTTATAGTCCTAAACATAATGCTCTTATGTATTTATAATTTATTTATTCAAATTTTAAAATTTAAAAATGGTGTGTATAACATATTGAAGCATTTAGAAGAGTTCACACAAAAACAATGGATATAAATAGGGGAATGAATTAAACTAAGCAGAAGGAATCTCAGCTTTTTATTATTTTATTGTTTTTCTAAAGAAGAGTAGGATAGAAATAACTATACATGGAAGTTTTTGTTTGTTTTCTCTGCTGGGATCTACCTCTGATCAACACTCCTAGTATAGTTTTTGGTATTTTTTAAATTAAAAAGATATCTCCTTTTGGAAGTAAGACCTTTGGAAAATCAGAACAGAAAACTATGAGAAGAAGAAGAAAAGTTTGTGAGTGGATTACTATGTATAATAGTGAAATATGCTGCTTCCTTTTATAGCCTTTACTTCTGGACCTGGATCTTGCTTATGGGAAAAAGAGCACCATACATTGGAAACTGACTCAGCATACGTAGGCTCCTGGAGAATGCTTTCCACATCCTACAAGGTACTGCCACCAAGCTGCTACTGTAATTGTTTTCAGTTCCATTCCACCATCTGTCAAGACAGATGCTTTAGGATGATAAGTGTCTTAGTTACTTTCTCATGCTGAAACAAAATACTTGACACTCAAAGTTAAAGGAGGAAAGGTTTGTTGTAGCTCACAGTTTGAAGTTTCAGTCTTTAGCTGGCTGATTCCAACACAGCATGGTATGGTGGAGGAACATGGCAGAGGAGAGACAGTTCATGGCAGGGTAAATAGAAAACAGCTAGAAGCAAGCCTCCCTTTCCCTTTGTATTCTCTTCAGACTACTAGCTATTGGTTGGTGCAATCCACAGCCAGGAGGGGAAGCTCTTGTCTTCAGTAACTCCATTCAGCCATATCTGAAACTTTGCTACATCAATTGGTGGATTTATCCAGTTCCACTCAGCCTCAATTCCAGTAACCTACATCCATCACCAGCCTATGAGCCTTCCAAAAGTCCCACCTATGAGCACATGAAGCTGTGGTGGGACATCTAGATATAAGATGTAACATTATGCTCCTGGCTACCAAAAGACTCATATAGCTATCGTTATGCAAAAAGCATTTAGTTAATCTCTATGATTTGTTAAAATCCTAGCTGTTTCACCATTGCTTCAAAGTCCAAGATCACATTCTTCGAGACATAAGGTAAACTCTTGGCTTTGAGCCCTTGGAAAGATGAAAAGGAAGTTAAGACTTCCAACATACAATGGCAAAAAGTAAGCATTCTCATTCCAAATGATAGAAAGAGGGGATAGGAAGGAATGGGACCAGAGCAAGACCAAAATCCATCAGGGAAAACATTAATTTCCATAGCTCCAATGTCCAGCATCTGGGGCATTCTGGCAAGATGTCAACTCCAGAGGGCTTCAGCGGCTCCTCCTCTGTGACTCCACTGGTAGCCTACATGGCTTTTCTTATGGGTCAGCTTTGCTTACGCCTTGCAGCTCTCCTGTTCTGGGCTTCTCCAACCTTCTGTGGCATCTTGTTTTTCTCACTGCTGAGACAAAATACCTGACACCAAAAGTTAAAGAATTCCTTAAAAGGAATTAAAGGCTTATTTAGTTCACTGGGGGGTCTCAGTCCATAATGGACTGGCTCAAAGGCAGGGTGGTACGTGGTAGAGGGGCAACAGTTCATGGTGGCAGAAGACAAGGGATCTTAAAAGCATCTTTTTGCCCCTTTTATCTTATCCAGACTACTAGGATTAGGGCGGGGCCAAACCAATCCCACATACATACTGGTTTAGTAATCACATACTCTACCTCCCCGCATCACACACTCCAGATTTAGTCATTGCTCAAAGAGCTTCCTATGTCTGAGGAAGAGCCAAATGGTGGAAAGATTCCTCTCCATCTTGAGCTGAAGAACAAGTTGCAGAATAGTTTTGTGCTGATTCTCCATGGAAGACTCTACCCTACCTTTTGTGGCACTGGGAGCTGGCAGAATCTTCTACCTTTTGTGGTCATTATCCAGATTTATGATATTGCCAACTACAGCAATGTCCCAAGGAGCAAAAACAGAAAAGTTACAGTGTATCCAAGCAACACCAAATAGTAGAAAGAGGTAAGCAAAGGGAACAATTAGGACAGGCTTCTAATGATATAGAGATGCAGAATGAGATAGTTAACAACTTAAATAAAATGATAATTAAAACACTTATAGGACTTCAAATAAATCACAAATTAGACTTTCTATAAATAAGAAAACGTAACTTCTAAATAGAAAATTCAGTATGTGACTTGGAGAAATATTCATTTTGAGTAAAATACATTCAGCTTTTACTATGTATCTGGCACTATGCAACATTTTGGGGATAAGTAGCAATGAGAAAAGCATGGCTTTGCCTTCCTAAAGCTAAAGACTTACGGAGTACAGAAGGGGAAGGCAATTGGGAAAAGTGATATCATAGTAAGTACAATTATATTTTAGACTAATATGAAGTACATTCAAAACAAATAGAACATGACTGCTAATCTCTTAAGGTTTTCTGAGATGAGCTGTAAAGATGCTATTTATGTTATTGATTGTTCATCAGGCAACTGAGGATTCTTTAGAAATCCATCAAGATGGCTGCAAAAGATCGAAGCCATAATATTATGACAATTAGATTTAAGATCCATGATGCCATCATGGAAAAATTTGGTTTGCATGTTGCCTAGACCCGAGAAATCTCCTGGGACAATGTCCACAAATGAGACCTTTATTCCTTAGTGCATCCAGTGTCATTTGTGAAAACTTTGCCCACAAAGCTATCGGATACTAATGCTTTTCAGTCACTTCCAATATGATTTAGTTTTGAACTCTAATGTGCAATCCAATGAATTCAAACACTTTGTTAAGAAAATTTCACGTTCTTTAAAAAAAAATGATTGTACCATTCATATTGCCAGCAACAATCTAGAAAGGTTCCTTTTCCCCCACAGCCTCACCAGCATTTGTTATTGTGTGATTTCTTGATGTTGAGCATTCTTTCTGGAGTAAGATGAAATCTCAGCTTTGTTTTAATTTTCATTTCTGTAGTGGCCAGAGATGTTGAACATTTTTCCATGTATGTACTGGCCTTTTATACTTCTTCTGAGACATTTCTATTCATTTCAGTTACCAATTTTTGATTGGATCACATATTTTGAGGGATCTAATATTGTTGAGTTCTTTATTTTCTAGATAGTAGTCCTCTGTCCAGGGAATGCTGAAAAAAAATTTTCCTCCAGTCTGTAAGCTGTCCCCAATCCTTTACTGTGAGTAGCTTTTTAATTTGATAGAATCCTATTTGTTAATTCTTGGTCTCATTTCTTTTTTTTTTTTTTTGAGACAGGGTCTCGCTTTGTGGTTCAGGCTGGCCCTCAGCTCAGCCTCCAACTCACATCACAATCCTCCTGCCTCTGCCTCCCGAGTGCTGGGATTACAGGCGTGAGCCACCACGCCCGGCACTGTGGTATGTGGTACTGGTTGCTGCTGGGTGTGGGTCTCCATACCCAGTATTGTTATGTGGTTACCAGGGAATCAAACCCGGGCCCTTGCGCTTGCAAGACAGGCGCTGGAACCACTGAGCTAACTCCCCGGCCCCTTGGTCTCATTTCTTGTACAGTTAGGGTTGTTTTCAGAAAGTTCTTGTTTCTACCTGAGTTTTCAAGAGTTTACCTGTTTTGGCTTATCTATAATAATGTGGACATTCCTTTAAAAAACTAAAAAGAGAAATGCCTTTTTACCCAGCTAATCCTTTTCTAGGTGTTTTACTGAAAGAGTTAAAGACATCACAGTACAGAGATACACACATAACCATGTTCGTAGAAGTACAACCATAATAAGAGAAACAAAGAAATTGTGGTATTTATACACAATAGAGTAGTGCTCTGCCATAAAGAAGGAGTGATTTGTAGGAAAATTGATGCACCTTGAGACCATAATGTTAAGTAAAATGGCTCAGACACTCAAACTTAAATATTATATATTTTATTTTATATGAGAAACCTAAGTTATAAATAAAGAGCAAAATAGAAGATAGACAATATGAAATAGAAAGACTTTTCTCAAATGAAAAGGGTAGGTAGGGGAGGAGAGAAGGAATGTGATGGGAAAAAAATGAACTGAAGAAAAATAATGGAATCAGTGCTTTTTCAAATGGGAAGGGGACCCAGAATTGAGAAGAGCAGGGAAGGATGGGAGGGGTAGTAGATAATAAAAGAATTAAGATGTGAGATGTAATTGTATGAATGGCCCATGATACATGTAGTCATTATGTACTGACAACCTATACTAATGATAAATAAAAAAGATGTGAAGTTCCAGCTCCCACCCATAACGGGATTTTAGTGCTCTGACCAGAGGGATCTTTGTTAAAATGTTAGAATGCTGAATCTATGGGAACTATTTAAAACTCTGTGACTTATATATAACTGATAACAATGCCAAATAAATTTTGTGTGTAGAAAACATGTAAATTGTCTCCTCTAGCACTGTTCTCTTTGGGAAATTCAGTTAATTTTGCTTTCATTTACACTTTCATTTCAAGGTTCCTTCTCTAAACATGTACTTGTTATTCAGTTCACTTTCGAACTCATTGTAAGACCTTACTCAATTACTGAGATAAAGACAATTTTTTTTTTTTTTTTTTTTTTTTTAGTGCTGAGCAGGTAACCAGCGACCTTGCACATGGTAGGCAAATGTTTCGCAAGTGACATTTATCCCTGGCCCCAAAGAAAAATTTTAATATGTGCTCATTTTCATGACTGTGTAAAAAAATCACAATTTTATTGTATTTAAATTGTCCTTTAACATTAGTCAGGAAACAAAATTCCTTCTACATCCAATTAGTTGAAATGAGAGACCAGAACATCTATTTTGATGGCATGCTAAATCTTCCCATAGTAACTAAACATATTCTGTGCTTGGTAAACATGTTTAAAAAGTTCCTACTCTAATTAGCTTTTTACTAATCAATCATTTTCAGCCTTTCTTCTCTGCAAGAGATGTAGGGAACTAGGGCTTACCAAAATGTAATCACTGGGCTTGCGCACTGAAGAGTCTTTCTGCATAGCAACTGCTTTTCCTTTCTCACGTAGCTTATTCTATATCCTGTGAAGTCCCGAACTGCACCTCAGTTATTCACTACAATACTGCACTTTATGTAGAATTATGAAGGCCCCCTTCTTTCCTGAATGATGGGAAGAAACTATGGTATATCTTAAACAAGTAGTTCATCAGGCAATAAGCATTTATTAACCACTTCGTATATGCTAAGGTCTCAGAAAAATGTCACAATATAGAAAGAAGACAAGACACCTTTCCTCAAGTTTACAATCCAAGTTGCAGAAGGTAGTGAATGTGCAGGAAACTAAAAATTTTTTTAAAAGGCTGAACTGGTGAAATGCAGTACAAGTTCAGAGGAAGGAAGTATTGGCATGAACTGGGTATGGTGGGAAGGCTCCATGAAGGAAGTGATATTATTCTGTGGTCAGAATGTGTGTGTATTCAAAATTCATGTGTTAAAACCTAACTCCTAATGTGATACTGTTAAGAGATGGAGCCTCGGGAGGTGATGAGGCGATTAATTGGATTAGTGCTTTTATAAAAGAGGCTGTAGAGCGCTGTCTTACTTGTTGTATCTTGCAAGAGTACCATGGCCCAGGAATGGCCCATGATATATGTAATCATCATGTACTGAGAACCTATATTAATAATAAATAAAAAAG
>PVIR01042327.1:0-11003 GCA_004026965.1 Petromus typicus | reverse complement strand
AAAAAAGAAATACAAATGGTAGTTCAGAAAACTGGTGGAAAGTCAAAGAGAAGGGAGAAATCTTTAAAAGTCAGAATATTGTGGCATTAGGAATGGAAACCCATGCATGCTTTTTTTTTTTTTTAATGTGGTCCTGGACATTGAACTTGGGTCCTTGTGCTTCCAAGGTAGGCACGGTACCACTTGAGTGAAACCCCTGGCCAGGCATGTTCTTGTACAATCAGGCACTGAGACTTTGCTACACAGATGGAGCTGAGGTCTTCATGTAAATGAGGGAAATGAGCATAGTTACATGTCAGAAAGGTCATGTGGAGATGGAGGTGTACTCAAGGTCAGACTGAGGCCAAGAAGATGACTACACAACCCTCCACCAAAACTGCAACACCTCGGGAAGGCAAGACGAGAAGGTGACAGGCGTGCCACAGGCCTGAACTGGCACCATGTTGAAAAACTAGGCTGTGATGATCCGATGAAATTGGGGGACATGTGGGCTGTTTGAAAAATCTCTGAAATGATATATTTTGAAGACAAAGAAGACTGAAATAAACTGTAATAAGATAGGATAAAAGAAATAGGTAGAAAAGAGACTAGGAAAAACGCTTCTTTTCTGGCTTTACTTTTATCTGAGTATTTGAGGTAGATAATGGATTCCTTCATCCTGGGAAGTTCCAGTCCGTTACACATCCCGGCCCTTTTTATTTCCTTTTTTACCGGGTTCAATCCCCAGTAACCACATAACAATACTGGGTGTGGAGACCCACACCCAGCAGCAACCAGTACCACATACCACAGTGCCGGGCGTGGTGGCTCACGCCTGTAATCCCAGCACTCGGGAGGCAGAGGCAGGAGGATTGCTGTGATGTGAGTTGGAGGCTCAGTTCAGCGCCAGCCTGAACTACAAAGCGAGATTCTGTCTCAAAAAACCTTAAAAAAATAAAAATAAAAAATAAAATAAATAAAATGAAGGCTTTGTGATGTAGTTCTGTGTGAAAGTCCTGGGTTAAATATCCAGTACTGGGGGAAAAAGGATGTGACAGAATCAAAAGGTGTAACATGCATAATTCAAATACTAGACAGGGAAAAAAGAGACAATACATTTGACGTAATTATGGCTGAAAATTTTCCGATGTTAATGACACCAAATTATATTTCCACAAAGTTCAAAGAACACCAACCAGGATAAATATAAAAAAAATTATAATTCAGAGCATCATATCCCAAAATGTTGAAATGAGAGGGAGTGGAGTTCTAGTTGAGTCAGGAAATTAGGACGTGGCAAAGCTCCTGGGCAAGTGGGGTGACCTGTCAGTCATGAAGACCCAAGTTGCATGCACCCAATCCCTGTACCTGGACCAGTTAGGAAATGCTGCCTTCAGCTCCTCTGCCTGAGATCAAACGGATCTTTGATAGGATGGCCTAGACCTGGCATCAGAAAGGGGATACAAAAGATGGCTGCCACTAAGTGACCCACACTCACTCTTTCCTTTACTAAATATAAAACCTCATACAGGGCGCAGTGGCTCACGCGTGTAATCCCAGCACTTGAGAGGCAGAGGCAGGAGGATTGCTGTAAGTTTGAGGCTTGCCTGGACTACATAATGAGCTCAGGGCCAGCCTGCACTACAAAGTGAGACCCTGTCTCAGATAGATTGATAGATAGATAGATAGATAAGATAGATAGATACATACATACATACATGCATGCATGCATACATACATACATACAAAGTTGTACACATTAGAAGAAAATGAAAATAGTAAAAGTAAAAGATAATTAGCTGCGGATGGTGATCAATGCTAATGATCTCAGATACACAGGAAGTTGTGGCAGGAGGGTTGTAAATTGGAAGCCAGCCTGGGTAACTTAGTGAGAACTCGTCTCAAAACAAAATAATAATAATAAGGTTCAAAGGTATCACTCAGTGCTCATTGGGTTTGATTCCTGGTAATGTGTGTGGGCACATGTATGTGCATACACACACTCATACACACACACATACACACACACACACACACACACACACACACAAATGAAAAGAAAGAGAAGGGCAGTGAAAGAAAAAAAAAAGAAAAAGAGAATCACCTAGAGTCTTGTAGTGCGCAATGTGCTGCAGGTGCAAAGCCGTCATGTTGCAGCTCCTTGCTGTCTGCATGCAGCTCTTTCTCTCCTGGCTCTTGGTCTAATGGGTATTATTTGATTTGCCTAGAATTCACTTTCTTCAGTTTTATGTACCTTTTAGAGCAGCCAGGCATGATAACACTAACTCAGAAGAGCTAAAATTTTGGCATGCAGCTCTTCTAGAGTTTGATGTGAGTGTGAGAGCATGTGTGCGTGCATCCATGTCTGTGTTTGTGTGTGTGTACATCAGTAACCCAGAAACAGTACAAGAACATAATCTACAAAATGCTGCAGATAGGAAACCACAGCGGTAAAAGAAGTCCAATCAGGCAGATAATTCTCTTTGATGTTGGAATCTGAACAAATCTTTATACTTGCTTCCTTTGAAGTAAATTCCAAGAACTTTTTTTTATTTGAGAGAAATCAGTTTGGATTTTTTGGTTTTTCTAAAAGGAGGGACGAGTGACTGGTTGACAGGCGTCGTTTGTATCCTGAATGTCCGCAGGGGCTGGGTCTGCAGCCCGGGCTGCTCCTGAGGCGCTGGAGCCTCTGGGCCCTTGGAGGTGAGACGGCCGGAGGGACGGAGTCCTTAGAGCACTGGAATTCCGGCTCCTGTGCTTTTCCCTCTCGTTCATTGCCCACTATGAGTGAAATGGTCTCTACCATCCCATGCCCCACATAGTATCCTTTGCTTTACAAGCCCAAAATGGCAAGGTAACACGGCCATGGACCGACCCCTTGGACATGGTGTGCCAAACCTCTGCTTTCTACAGTTGACCCTCGTGGGTATTTTGTAGTGAGTGGTGGCAGGGGTGCCCTACCATCACCCTGTCTGCACCCCAGGTTTCACCAGTTCCTGTCTCTGTGGTGCATGCTCTACACACAGGCATGCTTGTAAATGACAGGCACGCTCCCAAGGGCCAAGTGACCCACTCATCAAACTCACATTTCCAAGTGCGAGTCCCAGTTACAGCCACAGGAAACTGGGAAACTCTCTTTTTCTGATGTCTTCAAATGCTTGACTTCATTCATGCACCCTGGCTAATTTTTTTGGGGGGGTGACTTTTGGCATTACAGAAGAGAACACCTAGCCCTTTGTTAGACACCAAACAACACTGCAATGAAGAACAAAGCCAGTGTTATGTCAAACAAGTCGTGAATCTAGCACTGCCCAGTGACTCCAGAGCGCAGCGATAGAAGACAAGTGCATGTGCGCGGCTGCCGGTCTCACATCTGGTGACCGAGATGTGCTTGCTCAGCATCTCCTAAGCCCTTGCATTTCGTTCCTCTCTCTATGCTTTTCTCTGTGTGGGGAGCTCAGCAGAGTGGCCCCAAGGACAAAGTGTGGGGGCCACAGAAACTCCAGTCTTCCCTGACTCTTGTTTTAGGATTCAACTCTTTATCTGTTGTTTCTGGAGCCATGATATCTATCATGTCTTACAGAAAACGAACCTGAATCCTTTTGGATTAGGGGTTCACCTTGTGTTATGACCACAAAGAAATTTAGTGCAGAAGACGAAGACGATCTGAACACAAAGTATGGGTAATACATATTAGTCAGACTTTGTTTTTCTTATAATTAAAAAGAAAATGGAGTACACTGAAGTGAAATCTGAACTCCTCTGATGCCAGCCAGAGGCTTCACATCTAACACAAACGAGCAGGCAAAGCCAGGAGGGGCTGGACCACTGCCACAGAGCAGGCACAGGGCCACTGGGCTGCAGTTCCCAGGGCGAAGAAAAGCTCTCCTGCCATCCTGGATGCACAAGCATTTCAGGTCTCACCATGGGTAACTGGGAAAATAGGCTGGGAAAGGTCTACGGAGTACGAGGCTGCCTGTTTTTCTGTCGCACAGACTGAAAGCTCAAGAAATTTTAATTCATTCAATTCCAAGGAACATTCGTTAAGTGTTCACCATGTGCTGGCTCTATACCCACACAGAGGTACACAGAAGTTTCCCTGCCTCAACACGGACAGCTTAGCACTGCTGGCAAACACACATGAGTGTCTTGTGCCCCCCAGTTCCACTGAACGTTTTGCTGTGAATCTGTGTACTTGGGAGCACGGTGAACCCATTGGTCATGTGTGATAAGTCAGTAACAACTACCTAGTGCTAGTACTTTGCAGGTAAGAGCCCTTCCAGACATATTTTTGATGATGATTTTCAAGGTCCCATGGCAAAGATTTTAAACGAACTTGATCAAAAGTCAAAGGAAGCCCTTTCACATGCTCTTGCTGAGCAGCTTGGCAGCCAGACTGAGCCTAATTGAGAGGTTTTGCTGGCTGAAGTGGACTGGCTCCACGCCCAATCACAGGACCCCTGGGAACAGTTAGGAAGGCCATTAGTCTGCATGCCTAACCCCGGGGACCTTGTCAGAGTCTCCCCTTTCTTGGGACTTGCGGGTCCATGGCTTGGTAGCAGGGAATCGTAAATGCTCAGGGCTCCTGCCCTGTGTCTCCAGTCCTCACGCACTGCCGCGGGCTGCTGTAAATGGAAACTGGATCTTTTTCTTTAATTTGACAGTGAAGTTTACATCAGAGCATGTTAAAATTACAGGTATTATTAACTTTAAACATCAATGTGACTATTATTTTTTATTTTAGCCTTGATAATAACCACTCTCTTTTTCAAAAAACAACTTTTTAAACCAACTGTAGCTGGTTAAATACTGTTCATTTTAATTCTTTCTTAATTATTGTCACTTCTTCTTAGAATATTATTACACATGGGATCTGCTCCATTTTTAGCATCTCAGAGTTATGCACCAGATGCACTGCTAGCTGTCATGAGTGTTCTTAGACTAGTAATCCCTCAGCGCTTCCTCTGTATTTTCATCTTTCAAAAGAAAACAAGACAAAGAAGAAAGAAAAGAAATCCAACATAACAAACCCTTCAAAAATGGTAAAAAGAAAAAAAAAAAAAACAACCCTTTTTTCCTCCTATAAGTAAAAGTAAAGCCCAAGCAAACATAAATGATCTAATCTTACTCTTCCATTTGCATGGACCAGTTTTAATATTTCCTTTAGGCCAAACAGTTTGTTTCTGGTTCTGTGGAAAATATTTCAAGAAAATAACTTGGAAGAAGTCGAGGAAACAGTCCTTTAAATACAGTAAATGTATATGTGGTATAAGATCATTAGCAGATGGGTCACAGAAAAACTGCTCAAAGTAATGGCACCACATTTTATAAGGAGGTCCCAAAAAGAGCTAGCTTGCTTTCGACTCCGTCCCTCCTTCTGCCCTTCCTTCCTTCTTTCCTTTATTCCTCTTCCTCTCCCGTTCTTTCTTTCCCTCTTCCTTTTGGGTTCTTCCTTATCCTCAGGTGATTTGAAGGACCTCATGGGTTCCCGTGCTGCTGAGGAGCACAAAATCAAGTCTCAGCAATGAATTAATAATGTCACCATCTTTCCTGCCTGAGATCTTCTTTTCTGTTTAAATAGTCCAGGTTTTTAAAGTGAAATTCCCAAGGATTTTCTTGATGAACGTTTTCTACCTCTGAGGCCTGTTTGGTTTGGACTAGTCATTGAGCACTCTTCTTCTTATGAAGACAGTCTGCTAAACACAGCCATGAGATAGTGACCACTGAATAAAAGGCTGCCACCATTAACTTCAGACCACACTGGGAGTTGTCCTGGACTACACCTGTTAAATCTGAGGAAAAGACTTGAACTAGAATCAAGTGGGAAGCATGGGTCCTCTTGAAAACAAAGTAAAAGTCATTTTGTAATTTTTAAAGTAAATCTAAAATTAATAGTTTCAATGAAAAAGTGTACATACCTTTAAAAAACTATTTATAAATTTATTTAACCTGTAAGAAATGAAGAAATGAAATATTTCTCCAGAACAAATGACTACCACTTTTCCTGTGATACTCAGGACCCAAAATTTGTACAACAGTTGTATTGGAATTATCCACACACGCTGACTGACTTCTGTCTCCCCCTACCTTGCACATCTTTGCCTACCCATACAGGGCCAGACTTGGAACGAATATGGGTCACAAAGACCCACATGGCAGAGACCTTGCACATCCAGGTTCAAAGGCAGGCTTTCTGACCAAGTTTCTGTGACCTACAACATAAACCAATCTTTTGCTTTGTGATAAAAATGAAATACAGCTCTTATTTTAATACTGAATGTGAAAACATGACCACCGGTGGTAAGAAAAAACGGAGTCCAACTCAGTAAATAAAAATTTAGCTTCTTCACTGAAATGTTGTCTTGAAGAAACATGAGCTGTTCAGTGAATGTTATAAGAAAGCTAAATAGTATCCTCAGCATTTTCTCCTAAGCAAGTAAGAAACATGATCAAGAATAATGTAAGAAAATATAGAAGAGGAATAGTTATAATATCTGCTGTATATGATATTATCAGATACTTAAAGATAGGGCAAAACATAAGACATTTTTCAATAGTTTACCGACATTCTTTGCATGTAAAAATATTTCTTTTCAGTGTAATCTTCTGAAATTTTCCTTTCTTTTTGTAAAAACTTACAAATTACTTTTCTAAAGGTTGAAATATTCCACCAGGTAAAAGTGCACCCAGAAAACTCAGGTATGTTACTTACGCATCAAGAAGCTTCTCAGGACAAATCTCTATGAGGAGATTAGGAGTTGTGCTTCCCCGGAAGTCGGACACAGCTTCCACCGGTGCTCCCAGCATGCTCTGCGAGGACGGAAGCCGAGCAGCCTGTTTCTGGTTCTGCAAGCCCTGACTCCTGCTGCTTCCAGACAGTGGAGGGTGAAGAGCCCACGCCGCTGTCCTAAAGAGAGGCTGAATTCTATGTTATATATTGTGAAATAGAAAATACTCAAAGAGAAATAGGGTGAAGGGGGAAAATAATGAGATTATAACAAAAAAGAAAGTAAACAAAGTTTACGTATATAGGGAGTGGGGGTGACAGGGTGGGTAGGGCTATGGGGAAAAAATGAGAATTAAGTTGTGTTATATTCTGGTACAAATTCTCATTGTTGAGTGCAGTCGTGATGTGTATATGTAATGTACCAATAAAGATTTCAATTAAAGGAAAAAGAGAGAGAGATGAGTGTCCTCTAGTCTGCTGACCGCGCGGATATGAGCCCCTGCCTGGGCAGGGCCGTCATCGAGTCCCCCGGGCCACCCTGCCCTGACTCATTCCCAGCTCTACGTAAGAAAAACGGAAACCACTGCTTCAGATGTTGTTAGAGCAGGTGAAAGTGCTGTTAAACATACAGTAGATTGTGACAACCTCTGAGAGGAGAAACCAGATGAGAACAGCAGACACCCTCAGCGCTCGGCAGGACCAGACACGACCACTCTAATGCCGACCAGAAGCGGACGTATTTTCTGCTCTTGTCGCATGGCAGCACGTCCCTCAGTTCTGAGCTCCCCAGTCGACATCAGTTATGAGAACTGTTCTTCACCAAGACATTCCTTTCTTACCTGGGCGTGGTTTCATCTTCTTGGATTCGGCTCAGTCTCTCGCACAGATACTGAAATAGAGTTCCTGAACCCCTCAGGTATGAGCGTCTGCATGCACCATGCTCTTGGATAAACTCTACAGTGCCCAGGGTGAGGGCAGCCAGGCCCAGTCAGCCGGGACGCCGTGAAAGGAGGTACCCACGCTCTGTCCAAGGTCGCTAGACTCTGGTGTTTAGGTCAGGTGTACACAATGCAAGTTCAAGCTGCTACATTGTCCACTTGCAGTGGATTGATCTGCCTGTAACTTGGTATCACAGAGAATCTGGTTTGTACATTTGTGTAATGGACTCAGCTCCTCCCCAGGACGGGACTGCAGGTGTGTTCTTAATAGCCAGTGCACTGAGATGAGTAATTTTAAAACACATGCTACATTTCAAGTAATTTGTATGGGAAGACGCAGCCTACTGGATCTCAGGAATTATAATATCAACTACCTGTTGAAAGTATTTTGGATACATTGGTGAATTATATAAAATTCTTTCCTGTTTCTTTTGATTCTTTCAGTGTGGCCACTAGGAAGTCTAAAATTCCCCAAGTGGCTCACCCATTTCTATTGGATAACACTGAGTCAATAATCACTGAATACTATCTCCCTGATTTTCACATCTGCCGACCTTACTCTGAATCCTTTTGATGGTTCTCATAGATCACTTAAGTTTCTTCTTTCTACAGTCTGCTGCTGGTCTGGCTGGAATGTAACCGTGGAAACCGTCCTAACCTTGCATCAGTGATGTGGATGGATGACTCTTTGGTGCCCTGTCTGCACTTGGGCCTGGAGGGAGGCGTGGGGCTGGCGTGTCCTCTGGAGTCTGTGGGTAGATCCCTGTGACAGTAGCATGTGCCAGGGAGAGTGACAGGTGCTTCCAGGGGAGAGAAGCCCATCACAAGTGCTTCGTGTGACAGACAGCTTTGACACCAGGGGCCATGGAGAACCGTCAATAAGGGGGTGACAGGATCAACAATATTCTTAGGAACATCAGATTATAGAAAAACAAGAAAGGAATAAAAGCAGCTGTCATATGAAGAGGTCCTTAGTTTTGCCTCATTCTAAGGCCTCAGCCCTCTCCTGCGTTTGTCTACATTCTCTGAATAGATGTCTAGACATTGCTCCTGGCCTTCAGTGCCTCTGTGTAGATGGTGGCATCTGAATTCACCCGTCCATGGGATGAACTTTGTTGAGAGCCCCAACTCTCTCCTGCTCCTTGCCTGTCTGGTATCTGCCCAGTGTGTGCTGGGCACCATGAGCTCAGAATGTCCGAAGGAGAATTCTTGATGCCTGGTCCCTGCCGTGCCCACTGCCCCCAGCCATTCTTCCAGACCTCAGTAAGGCCTTTGCCCTCACTCATTCAAGCTGGGCCCGAACTTACAAGTCACCCTTAATTCAGCTTTACATCTAAGGTGCCCGAGACGTGGAGCTCTACTTCTGCGGTGTATTCTGCATGCATCTGTTCCACTATTGCTGCACCTCTGTGCACAGTATCACGTCCACTTGCCTGGAAGACCTCACCGTGGACACGGCTTCCATCAGTGTTCCTTATAGGACTCTCTTTCTGGCAAGCATGTGATTTATTAAAATACCTTACCTCTGATGAGCAGGGTCTGATGCTTCCGCACGATTTTTGGTGCAAAGGCCGAACCCTCTACACCATGGCCATGAACACTTGTGCAGTGTGCTCCTCCCCGCGTGTGCTCCTCCCCGCGTGTGCTCCTCCCCGTTATAACTCTTGCCTTGTGGACTGTGCTTCTATTCCTAAAACCTAGCAACTCACTGTGGTCAGAGAACTTTGTGTTTCTGCTTCTTCTGGCTGGAAACTCCTCCCTCCAGACCCCTGAGCGTGGCTCCACTTAACCTGCAGGCCACATTTCAGGGTTACCTTGTCTAGGGGAGTTGTCCTCTGGACCTAGTATTGTTCCCTCCTACTCTGTTACTATACATTATTTTACCTATCTGGGCTTTTGTCCCACATTATTACTATCAGAACATGTTCATTTCTTTATTTGGAACCCAGGACCAAACTTGGATTCACTCTAGAATTTACATAGGTTGAGACAATACATTCCCCTTTCTTAGTCCACTAGTGGGTCTGGTTTCACTGTGAGCCTGTCCTCAAACCTCCAGCTGGCAGCCAGGAAAAATGAAAGAAGTTATCTGCAGGGCATCCCACTTCAAACCTCATCACCCACGCTCTAATGGCCTGTTCAGACTTTGATTCAAGTGATCCTTGTTTTCCTTCCTCTCCTTGGGCTCCTGCTTTTCCTGGAGGAGGGTTCATATGACGCCACAGCAGCAGGGGAAGGAGGCCCAGCCTGGCTCCTGGATGAATGAATGATTATGATCCCAGCGTGGTTCTAAGGTGATTACACAGTGTCTCATTCAATAGTCACCACAACTCTATGAGGCAAAGCCTTTCATCTGTCTGATGTCACAGGTGGAGAAACTGAGGCAGAGATGAGAAATGTAATTCCTGCAGAATTACTGATCAGATAATGGCAGAGCGAGAGCTGTGCCCAGCCTGTGCCCACGCCACATCCTGTGCTGCTCACTTTGGGCCCCATGGGTCCTGGAAGCCATGGCTGCTGCTATATGTCTGTGAAGTGTTGTGGCTGTGTTCACGGGCTGTGCTGGCATCTCAGCGTCTGTGAATACAAGCCTGTGGGAGCTTTGGGAGGAAATGACCGACTCGGCCTGTGGAGCAACCCGTCCACCTACTGTGATCTGTCCAGCCGGGAGTGACCAAAGCCTGCACTACTCTAGATTTCCTGCCGGGAGCCTTTTCCACTTGAAGCCTGTCCCGTCTGACTGCTCCTCTCCGGCATCGCACTTCCTCCTTTTCTGCCCACTCCCTCTGGCTGAGGGAGTCAGCCTGTCTTCCTCCCTTATGGCCTAGACTTTCACTGCTCAGGCTCCTCCCTCATCCTTCTTCCTGGAGACGAATCAGTCATCACTGCCCTTCCAGTGCCTCCATAAACAAAACCCCTGCTGCAGAGCACAGTGTGGAAAAGAGAGAGACACAGGTGTCTGTCTGTCTAGCAGAGCCCAGGCAGTGTGACAGCAAATGTCTGACCAGCCCTGTCCCTGTCCCAGTGTTTGCTTTCTTAAACAGATGATCTGACCCTGGTGAACCCTGTGTGACTCTCAGAAGAAAGAAATACGTTGTAAAATACAACACCCATTAAATGTCTGCCATCTGCCAGCCCAAGCAGAGTGGTGATCGTGTTTGCGTGTATCAGCAAAGAGTGGCGTGTAGATGAAACCACAGCCATGAAATTAACTTACTCATACATTTTTATGACAAAAAAATTGGCTAGAAAAGCTAAAGCGTAGAGAAGAAGGCGTGTAGGAGAGGTCATCACAGTGCTGTTCTATCTGCTAAAAAGACAGTGGTCTCACACACACACACACACACACACACACACAC
>PVIR01042326.1:0-12289 GCA_004026965.1 Petromus typicus | reverse complement strand
CTGCTCACACCCCTCCCCCTTTGATCACTGCTCAGGGGTGTCTTCTCCCTTTGGGCCCAAGCAGCTTGTCCAGGTCCAAGTCCTCCCACCACATTTTCTCCTGTGAATTATCAAAAAAAAAACCCCAGGAGGGATTATTTAGACATAAACTTTGCACAGAAACCTGAAATTATGTGTCTCACAGCCCCACCATGTGGCGTCCAAGGAAGAGTATTAAACCAGATGACTTTTCTTTGTCATCCTGAAGCAAGACTCAGTACCACTGTGTGGCACACAGTGTGTGGTGTGCGGGCACCAAGCACACCCTGGGGAGAAGGAGATGCCCAGACCTGGCTGTGTGTTCAGCCTGCACGTGTTGAGGAACTCCGAGGTGAAGTAAATATCCACGTCACAGAAAAAGAGAAGGACATTGCTGCCCTTCCAGACGCGGGCTCCGACGTCGAGTCCCTTCCCCCGGGAAAACTCTCCGCTCAGCTGGATGAAGGTGAAGTTCCTGAAGTTGGCAGCTCTAGAGAGGAAGAAAAAAGGAGCTCAGTTCATGTCCTCGGATCACGTGTCCCTGCTGGCCAAGTGCTGAATTCCCTGATGACCGGGGACATCAACCCTGTCTCCTTCCTCTACAACCTAGAAGGCACTGGGATCCAAACGGGTGCAGAATGGCCTCAACCTACCAGAAACCATGGGCATGAAACAGACCAAGAATACCAAGCAAACTTGTGATCTGAATTCACCTCCTGTGTCTCTGGCAAAATCCCTAGAAGGAAACCTGTACTACTATTTCTAGTGACTGCTCTTTGTGGAGGAGAAAACCTGGACCAGTGAAATGAGAGGCCCCATCCAGGAAAATCTCCAGGCTTTCTCCAGCACCCAAATGAACCTCTCAGCCTAGGGCATTAGGTCTCTGTGGAAGGCATCCTCCTGCCATCTCCTCATGTGAATTCAAATCCAGACACCAGACGAAATGTGCTCGATATGCATCTGACTGAAACCTGGCCTCCTGCCCCACCTTGGGTAGAGGTAGAGTGAGGAGGAAAAATGACTGGCATGGAGTCAGAGGCAAGAACAGCCTCAGACCTGGCTGGTGGGGTTTCACCCCGGAAGCCAGGCAAGTCCGTTCATCGCCCTGCACCCCTGCTGCCTCATCTGCAAAGTGGGAATAATAACACCTTCCTTAACTGTTTCACAGGGTGATTAGTTAGATAAGCGATGCCAAGAACACAAGGCAGGATCCAAGTGCCAGCTACTGCTGTCATTAGCACTGGTGAGAATTCCCAGGCTTCACATGGTATGCCCAAGACATGTCCAAGAAACAGCAGAGCCACTGAGACGCAGAGACTGGAGCAAAGCGGAATGCACAGTGCAAGTGGGACAGGCAGTTTTCTATCGGGGATCCAAGAGGACCAGCTCCTGTCTCCTCCTCACCAACATCACTGTTCTTCTCACAAGTTTCCTCCACCTTCCCCCCCACATACCTAGTCCAGCTCTACCACTTCCCAGCTTCTGTTTACCCTTGCTACATTCAAAAGGCAGCAGAGCCCATTTCCATTTTTACAAGTCTGTCTTGCTTATGAGGTCAACACAAACGTAATCATTCACCTCTACCGTGCGGAGGTGTACCTGCATCTGGTGAGTTCATAGGTAGAACAGTTCTGCACTCACTCTTTTGACAGATCTGACAGAGACAGAGCTTGCTTTTTTATCTAAGGAATGTGGGGCCCAGTCTTATCTGGGTCTGATGCTGGACGTGCCTTTCAACTTAGAGATCAAGCCAAGAGGTGTTAGGACGAGAATGGTGCGCATCTGTGAGTGAGGGAGCCTGGAAGGTGTGCCTGGCCAGGCACTCTGGAGTTGTATCGGGATCAGTGAGTGAGCACATGGATGGTTCTCACCCTTGTGCTGCCTCTAATTTGTCTAGGGTGAATCACTTTATCTCTCTTGCCTCGGTTTCATCATCACAAACCCATTGGTTACAGAGCTCTAAGTGTCTTTACCATCTATTATTCTGTAATTCTGTGCTCATATCTGTCTTGCTCCATCTCTGGGAAATTCTCCTCTTTCAGAGCTTTACCTTGGAAGCTTTCCCTCTGGATGCAGGCGCTCAGTTCATGTTTTCTTCTAGCAGCACTGAAGTTACACTCCAGAGCTTCTACAGTACTAGGCCTGGCACTCAGACAGCACCCTCCCCTGAAACACTCATTTCTCCCGCCCCGTTTGGTCTGTTGCTGGAAGCTTTCCTCGTTTTCACCTGTTCATCTAAGGGCCTCTCCAGCCAGGTCTGGAAGATGCTTGTTACCACCCAGAGGGTGGCTGTGCTGTACCAGCCAGTGAGGGGGCTCTTTCTTCAAGTTTACAGCCTCTGCGATCCCTTCTCTGACTGCAGGGATGTCTGCTAGTTAATTTTCAGTACAGAAGACACTCCCAAGCCTAGCAAAGGAGAAATCCCTTATTCACTCAGGTTGAATCTGACTCATAATGCAGAGGCCTCTTCTGGGAGGGTTTCCAGCATAAACCATGAGAGACTTCAAACCTAAAAATACTTTTATTTTAACAATTGCAAGTAACTTGAGGCACGCAGTATCCTTAATACACAGCATTAAAGGAACATCAGGAATTTCCCCTTTGAATAGACAACAATTGTCTTGCATAGATACATCAAAGATTTCTGAATGCTTAATCTTTCTGGATAGTTAAGAATACAAGGCAACAGGAGACACTAAGCTAACAGTGTTGAAGATATGACAAGCCTGTGGTGATTAATCACAAGGCAAGGTGGAGAGGAGGTTGAGTGCTACCAAGGGGGAGACAAGGAATTGGTGCATACGCCTAATCTGCTGTGTCCTGCACAAAACTCTCCATGCCCTAGCTTGAGCTGCCACCTACTATGTGCAGCTCTCTGCTCCATCTGCAGAGGGCTGGGGTTCGGGGCTCTGGGCTTGTGTGATACTTGCTGGAAAAAGGAGAGGGGATGACTCGGGTTTCTGATGGTTGTAATTTGGAGGAACCAATAAAAAAAGTGCCTTTAAACATCAGCCTCTGTGCTTTCATGTATTGCTTTTAGACAAAGAAAATTCAGAGGAGTAGGTGCTGCGGAGCCCTTTACCCGGTCTGTTACAAAAGGCAATGTCCTTCCTTTCTCTTCATCACCCTCTCTCACAGGATGAGAAGCCCATGCCATTTCTGTAGCACAATCCACTCTGAATACGCACATCAGTCCACACTACAGTGTATGCACAGGGCAGGTCTGGTCTGAAAGGTGATGACCCTGGAGAGGGCCCTGTCTGTCCATGCCTTGTGTCTCTGGAATACATGTGGGACCATCCACGCACAGCACTAGGCGTCCCCTCTGCACACAGCGCTCTGCCCCCATGGCCTGGCCTGGCTTCCTCACCTACCCACAGCAATCTGGCCAGAAGGCAAAGTGCCCCTGACTGCTGGCCAGGCTGCCCAGGTCCATGCTGACTTCTTTCCTAGGACCTGACAACTTTCCAGGTCCTGAGTAAGCAGCACATGTGAGTTCACACTGAAGGCAGAATGGGGACAGGATTCCCTGTGGGAACCATCAGCTAGTCACGGGCAGGGCAGAGGGTCAGAGTGCAGAATGTGCCAGGCATCTGTGGTGCCTGCCTGGCCATGAAGGGCTTTGAGTCCTTTCTCCCTTCAAATTCCTCAGTCCATGGCTTCTTTAACAAGCAGTCGGGAAGAGCCATTGCTTTGCTTCCTGGCCACTGGGAAGCACCTCTGATAATCACCGGGCTTGCTCTGTGGGGAGAGGGAGCTGAGCTGGAACAGCAGAGAGAGAACTGGGACAACTTCCCTTCCTTTCCAGAGCAGGAAGATTCATACATCGCTGAGTGTGCTGGGCCCAGAAATGGGATCTGCTCCTCACCCGAAACTCCTCCATGCCAGCCAGGTGCCTTCAAAACACAGGCTGCAGCCGGGTGACTAGAAACTGGCTTCTGTCTTCACACTTTCATCTTACTCATGGGGCATGGGTCTGTGCTACAGATGAAAGTGTCCCTTGCCCCTGCAGCAAGGCCATGCCAAGGCAGTGGCACAGCAGACTCAAATACTGATTTGCCCAACAGAGGGTCCTGGGCTGGATTTGGGGCTGCTGCGAGGCTACAACCCCACAGGCAGGTACAGTTTAGGTCCTCTGTCATCCTTCCCCGCAGGGACCAGATGTCCATGGTAGATGAGGGACAAGGAACAGGCCAGCAGGAGCCTCTGTCTGCTCAGTGTTTCCTCCCCAGAATGTGCTTTCATCATCCATCACTGTGAAAATCACACTCTTTCTTCAAGACCCACGTTCAACGCCCGCATTTCTCCTGTGCTCCCTGCAAAGTGATGTTTCCCCTCCCAGCGCCCAGGCATTTGCCCCATCCTGCCTGTCTGTCCCACGTCCAGGGCTTCCTGTGTCTTTGCCTATACAGAACGTGTGAGATACTCCAGTAGGTTCTAGACTTTTGAGGGCAGCAACTGCCTTTCTTTCTTCCTTTCCATCTTCATAGACTGCCCGGCACTGAGTACTGAAAGGCACACACAGGACTGCGGAGAGAATTAGTAATTTCTGGATGAATCAAGAGACACATAAAGAGAAAACATGGAGGGCGTTTCAGGTCCATCCTGAAGGAGATGCTGTCCCGGGATGCTACCGTTCTAGCAGGTGCAGACTGCGCAGGGGGTCCCAGAAAAACTCATTTGTATACAGACCCACATCCAACATCAGAAAAAAGCTGCAACCACTGGATTCTGAATGATAGGCCCAAAAACAGTTGAGAAAAATAAGATGAAAACTGGTTTTAAATATTTAATTTTACCCACCCAGTGTAATATAATATTTAGTGACATGCCTATAGTCACCATGTGGGAGGTCATGGGCTTTGTCTTAGTAGAATGGGGTAGGAATCAATAAACAATTTCCAATTATAAATCTGAGTATGCAATCTGAAAGATTACATGATTTGCTCATAATTACTTGTATTTTTTTCTTCTTTAATCATATTATTAACTGATGAAAGTCTCGAATTCCATTCTCAGTTCCTTCTTCATATAATAAATCTGATGCACGGGGATTCCTTGGTTGTGCATGGTCATTTTTATAGAGGTTATAATGACCTGAGCAAGC
This sequence comes from Petromus typicus, assembly GCA_004026965.1. Taxonomy (NCBI): domain Eukaryota; kingdom Metazoa; phylum Chordata; class Mammalia; order Rodentia; family Petromuridae; genus Petromus; species Petromus typicus. The sequence goes on along the minus strand of PVIR01042326.1, from coordinate 7,164 downwards.
GACTGCTTCTACCGGAGATTTAATTTCCCTAATTGACTTGCATTTCCCAGAATTGATGGATTAAACATGATAAAAGATCTTGCTGTCTACTGTGATTTAGTCTAATACAGACTTTTCCCCACAACTGCAAGTAAAATTCTTTTAATGTTCTTTTAAATTCTTTTAACACTTCCCACAATAGCCCTTTATTAAGAATAAAATCTTTTAAAAGGTGTGCAGAAACTAGCGTTAAAACCAATAATTGATTATAGTCCTAAATATAAAAAATATGAGCTCTTCTTATTGAAGACATTTGAATGCAATGAAGAATTTCAAATAAAATACTGTATCACCTCGCTTTTCACAGTAAGCACTTTCAACAATTAATTTAGAATTCCCTAGATTGTGGGTTTACACAAGCTGATTTTAGCAAGATTCCTTAAGGAACTCTATTTTTGGCTTTCCACTGCTTCGACAACTTCACACAAAAATGGGGAATGGTTCACTAAGAAGAGCAAACGATACGCCTGATGCATACTGCCTTTTCTTTCTTTTTCTGCCATAGGCACATCATCTTCCATTGTTTTGATAATGTGGTGCAATTCTTGGTTTTTATTCTCTTTGTTTGGTTTTGAATAGGAAAATCAAAGATTTGGCATCAGTCATACAGTTTAGGGTGGAGAGCAGAGGGTGGCTACGTGACCAGGCCACCAAACCTCCTGTCTGCTATCACGCAGGAGCGACTATGAATGGGCAAAAGAGGACACTAGGCTTCCTCCCCATTCAGGGATCCCTCATCCCTGCCCCGGGGAAGTGGTCAGACTGCTGGTGCCTGACAGCGTCACACAGATCTCCGTGTCACCTCGGGGCAAGGCAGAGTGGTTCATACGCCCACAGCCTCTCCTAGCTCGGTGTGGTATGAATACATGTTCTGATACACACTTCCTGCCTCTGCTTTGGTCTCCCACCTGCTGCGCACACACACTACCGACCTGTGCAGCATGGGGTGGTGGTGCTTCTTCACTGAGCCTGTGCACCTGTGCATTCAGGTACATGGTGCTGTACCCTGTGGATGTCCTTATTCTGGATATTTCATGTAGATGAAATCATGCATACCGACTTTGTAGGTGGGTGGGGCTACATTCATTTAGGCTAATGTTTCTGAGGTTCATTCACAATGGAATTTGTCACTACTTCGCTGCTTTTTACGGTGGAAAAAATATTCCACTGCATGAATATAATACATTTTATATATCAATTATCAGCTGATGAACATTTAGATGGCTTATACCTTTCACATATTGTGAATAATGCTGCCATGAACATTCATCTATGTTCACAGCAGTATTATGATTATTTAGGTGAGTACATAGTTTTCATTCTGTTGAGTAAATCCTGGAACTGGATCTGCTGGGTCAGAGGTAATTCTATGCTCAACCATTTAAAAAACTGCCAAACTGTATTCCATATTATGGTGCCATTTTACATTCCCAGCAGCAGTGGATGAGAGTTCCAATTTCTTCCTATCAACACCCAGTGAGACTCATGATGGAGCTGGGTAGTAGCCACCCCAGGGTATGATTTACATTGTGGCTCGCTGTTACTTTTATTTCTTCCTTTCCAGTCTCAATGTCCAATACTCCTTGCTAAGAACACCCATAAAATGGTGAGCATTAACCTCATGGCCTGCGCTTGGATGACCCCAATGCTCATGCAGTTATAGGTGAGGCTTTTTCACAGGGGGCTAGATCTAGACTCTGTGTCATTGGATTGATTCATGGTATAGTTCTGAGTTCGGGACGCTAGGACTAAAAATGTGACTACTGCCCAAGCTAAGTCATCTGGATAAGATAAAGCAGGTAGAAAGATGCTGTAGTTGCTTTTGCTCTCCTCTGCATACAGTGAGCTGTTTCTCCTCCTTGACACCCCTCTACCATGCACTGCTTGATTTTGTAGCCAGAAAACTAGGGACTGAAACCACCATACACAGTGCACCAACTCAACCACTCCCCCTTTAATTTTGGGTGCCAGGTATTTTGTCTCAACTATGAGAAAGAAGTAACTGTGATAACTAATGTGAGCAATAACATTTTCTCTCACATTTACAGATGTCTGTGTATCACTTTTGATCTTAAGGGGAAAGGTTTCAATTCAGCAAACATAGTTTTTTGTTTTGGTTTTGGGTTTTTTGTTTTTGTTTTTGTTTTTTTTTGTTGTTGTTTTGTTTTGTTTTTTGAGACAGGGTCTGGCTTTGTAGGTCAGGCTAGCCCTGAGCTCAGCCTCAAACTCACATCACAGCAATCCTCCTGCCTTCGCCTCTCAAGTGCTGGGATTACAGGCATGAGCCACCATGCCTGGCACTGTGGTATGTGGTACTGGTTGCTGCTGGGCATGAGTCTCCACACCCAGTATTGTTGTATAAGGTTACTGGAGATCGAACCTGAGCCCTTGCGCTTGCAGGACAGGCTCTGGAACCACTGAGCTAAATCCCCAGCCCAGCAAACATAGTTTTTATAAGTAAGTTTGTGTACACATTTATTCCCTTTATAAAGTTGGAGTTCTACTCCTAATATATTCAGTGTTTTGTCAAGAAAGTGGGTTGGATTTTTGTCATAGGCTTTTCTACGTATACTGAGGTGGATGTATGATTTTGGTTTTGCAGTGTACTAATGTGATATAATATAACAATTGGTATAAACTGCTTTTTATATATAATTTTTAGCTTGCATGACTGGGACAAATCTCAGTTAGGTACAGGCATAATCCTTTTTTGTAGACAGTGCAAGAGACCTTTGCTAGTATTTCACTGAAAATTTTTGCATGCATTCTTATAAGAGGCTGCTCAGCAGTTTTCTTGCTTTGTGAGGCCTGTTGTTAGGACCAGGGAAATATTTCCTGCACACAGTATGTCGGGAAGGATGGTGCCCTTTTCTGAGTCTGTGAGCACTGGTGATTCATTCTTTAAATAGCTGGTAGAAATCAGCAAGGAAGCAATGTGTGTCTGAATTTTCTTCACAGAAAAACACATGTTGTTTTATCATGTACGGGAATTAAATCTTGGCTCTTGTGAGTATTAGGCAAGTATCTTTGTGGGGAAATTTTTACTAAATCAATCTCTTTGCTAGTTATAGTTCTAGTCAGATTTTCTACCCTTTTTTTTTTCTTGGAAAAGCCCTTAATCTCACTGAACAGTATGCAAAAACTTTGCCCTCTATTTCCAACTCCCTTTCTCTCTGCTATGACTGTATCATAAATTTCACCTTTACACACTATGTTCGTCAACACGGACTTGTCATTATTGCTATAGGTAAGAAATAATTCGACTCAGCAGAAAAATGAGTCACAAGCAAAAACACATTATGCTGACTTCTATCTTCGTCTGATATGGCTACTGTCACCTACTGAAGAGTCTTTTTAAGTACTTCCTATAGGGCATGTTCGCTAAAGTTGAAGTCTCTCAGTTTTTATCTGGAAACTCTTCTCTATTCTATTTGAAGGATGATTTTATTGTTTAAACATTAATGGCTTTTTCTTTCAGGATTTTAACATGTGACCGTACCTTCTGGCTTCTGACGCTTCTCCACTTAATAATTCTCTCATGAACACCTAATGAGGTGTTTTCCTTGCTTTTAAAAGATTCTTTGTCTCTGACTTTCAACAGTTTGAGTATGATTTGTCTAGTGTAATTTCGTTGAGTTTATTCTACTTGGACTTTATTGAGATTCTTGAATGTATGAATGTATTTCGTCAAGTTGAGAAATTGTTTCCTATCACTTCTTCAAGTATTTTTGTGCCTCTTTTTTGATCCTCATAATGTGTGTGTTGTGAGACGTGACAGCTTGTTCATTTTCTTCATTCGCTTTCCTTTCTGTTTCTCATACTGGATCATAGTAGTTGACCTATCTTACTGTTCATTGATTCTTCTGAAATTTTTAATCTTCTGATGGCCCTTCAACTTCATCATTTTCTTCTTTTTAAAAAAGTTATACTTGGGCTGGGGAGTTAGCTCAGTGGTTCCGGCGCCTGTCTTGCAAGGGCAAGGACCTGGGTTCGATCCCCCAGTAACCACATACAGTACTGGGCGTGGAGACTCACACTCAACAACAACCAGTACCACATACTGCAGTGCCAGGCATGGTGGCTCACGCCTGTAATCCCAGCACTCAGGAGGCAGAGGCAGGAGGATTGCTGTGATGTGAGTTGGAGGTTGAGTTCAGGGCCAGCCTGAACTACAAAGTGAGACCCTGTCTCCTAAAAAAAAAAAAAAAAAAAAAAGTTTAACTTTATCACTACTCTTTTATTTGATGAGACATACCTCTCACACTTTGCCTTAGCTCGTTAAAGGTAGTTTCTCTAATATAGCTGATTAAAAGTCTTTGATAGTAAGTACGATATCTGAGCTTGCTCAGGGATGGTTTCTAATGACTAATTTCTTTTCTGTGCATGGGCCAGTATTTCTTTACATGTCCCATACTTTTTGCAGAAAATGGACATTTAAAATAATGTAATGTGCCAACTATGGGATTCAGAATCTCCCTCTTCCCCCCGATTTACTGCTGCTTATTTATTTAATGAATTTCCTGTAATCTACGTTGTGTATGATGATTTAATGGCTGGATAAGATTTCCTTACATGCTTCGAAACAGCAAATACCCAATGTTTGACGATAAAGTCAGTGTGACAATGCAGCACACCGTTAGTCCTGACCAACCGACCGACAACTTCCTTTTACCCTCACTTGCTGCTCACACAGAGCTTCCAGGTCAGCTCCAAGCGAGATCTGAAGACTCAGTCAGATCTTTCTCCAGTAGAAACACATCTCTGAGCATGTGTATGGCCTCCAGATCCATGGGAATGTGTTGGAGTTCTTCAAGACCCCTTATTTCTCAGCTTTGTTTGAGCTTTTTTGGTTAGTCTATTGTCCACTTGCAGGCAGACACAAAGTTAAACATTTCCAATAACTGCTTTTGACAATAATCCCTAAAGAAAAAGTCCTTGGTCTTGGAAAACTCTAAACCAGGTCAAATAAAGACACTTCGGGGGAAACCTGGACGGTTCAGATGACAGTCTGGTGATGCTTCAGTGATCTTCAATTCTATTCTGCCCTCCAGTAACTCTAGGCTATATTGCTTGCTGTGTTTGTGGCTGTTGGCTTCCAAGGTTACCACAGAGCTGGAGATGGCATTGCAAGATATAATTCCAGAAAGTTCTTCCACATCAAACTCAGGCTGTCTTTCTTATGCTCTCTGGATTGTTACAAACTTTGGTTAAATTTTTAGAGTTGTGAAAAGTTCCTTTTTAATCACTGTTCTCATTGGTTTTATGTAGAAATATCGGAGATTCTTACACCATGATCTTCACTGATATTACCCTTCTTCTTTAACTGACGCATTTCTTTCCATTGTGTGATCTTAACATCATTTACTCTTTTTTGATAATATATTTTTCTCCACATTTTATTTTGAAAAATTCTAAACCTTCGGAAAAGTTGTATAAATAGTATAGTAAGTGCCCAATTAGCCCTCACTTAGATTCAACAAGCATTAATATTTTGCCATATTTGTTTTCTCTTTCTGAACCATGTGGGAATCATTTATAGATATCGTGACAACTTCACCTTTGAAGACATGTACCTCTAAGATCCAGGACGCTCTTCTCTGTACCTCTGTGAAGTCTAACATTCGTACTCAGGAGATGTCACCTTGTCACTGCCTTTAATCAAGACATCATGTTCAGATCCCCCAAAGAACAACTCAGACTGCAGACACATCTCCTCAAAGAGCTGGCCTCACTGTACAGCCTATTTAAGTTAAGCAATGAAATTTTAAAAATGTCATTGTTTAAGAAAAGTCAAAAGCAAAAAGACAAGGCTGCTTGGATCTCAGAGGAGATGCTGGGGATGTAGCTGAGCGAGAGAGAGTAGGTCCAGCACAAGTGAGGTCCGTGGTTCAATTTCTAACAATGAAAAACAAAAACAAAAGAAGGAGAAGAAAAAAAGGGGGGGATGAGGCCTTTTTCCAATTTTCTTCTAGAATGTCCTAGATGTCACTCTGAGGGAGCTGTCAGTCAGATCACTGCCAAGGGACGTGACATGCTGATACACAGTACTGCAAAACAGGTCCCTGACAAAGTAACGGAGCTGTGGCCCTCCTCCCTCACGCCATGACAAGCAGCACCTCCTTCTGAGTATGTCCATCTCGGACACAATTCCTCTGACACAGGCCTGTGCCCGCAGCTGTGTCCTCACGATCAAATAAGGACGAACTCAGTGTGCTAAATGTCAGTTCATACCGATGCATCCACAAGTTTCACTTTAAAAACAAATTCATATCACAGCTACAACCCAGTAACCTCTCAGTTCAGCATTTCTCAAAGCGTAGCCCATGAATCACACACATTATCACATGAGCATTGTACACGGAGCCAGCTGGAAATGCTGGCTCCCCGGCTTCATCACAGGCCGACTGACTTAGAATTTCCAGGGGCTGGATGCCAGAATTTGCATTTTAAAAAGCATCCCCACTTTTTCCAAGGCATATTTACATTTGAGAACTGCTGTGCTAGGCTTTCATCTGAGATAGAATGAAGCGTGGGAAAACCTGTGAATTAAAATCAGGCATGGAGAACTGATTTGCATTGTTGTCTATGGCAGTGGCTTGTAAACATTTTAACTATAATCTTTATAGAGGGCTATATTACACATCAAGATGCAGTTCATGAATATGCATGTGCATATACAAGCGTGTGTACTGAAAATGTCACGAAATGTTATTTACCCTTACTATCCATGATTCTTCCTGATTTTTTTTATCCTATTCTATTTCACTTTTTTAGAATATTGGACAGAGTCCACTAAATTGATTTCATAATCCTCTAATCAGCCACAAACTGGAGTTTGCATAACACTCGTCTGTAACAATCAGTTGCAATCGAATCCAACTGAGTCAGAAGCAGCCTTGGGAGAGAGAGTGTGTGTAAACTGCTGCAAATTTGTTATTAAATATGATTTGATTTTTAGATATTCTTAAAATGAATGAATTTAGCAGGATTGAGAATTATAATGCAAATCTCCAAGTTTCATTACAAACCTCATTACCTTCAGTAACAATTATGGACTTTGGGAAGGACACACTGAAGTGAAAATCTGATGCCATTTGAGACTGTGAATCCTTGGCCTGGACCAGC
>PVIR01042325.1:0-12290 GCA_004026965.1 Petromus typicus | reverse complement strand
GGTCTCGCTTTGTGGTTCAGGCTGGCCCTGAGCTCAGCCTCAAACTCACATCACAATCCTCCTGCCTCTGCCTCCCGAGTGCTGGGATCACAGGCGTGAGCCACCACGCCCGGCACTGTGGTATGTGGTACTGGTTGCTGCTGGGTGTGGGTCTCCACACCCAGTATTGTTATGTGGTTACCGGGGAATCGAACCTGGGTCCTTGCGCTTGTGAGACAGGTGCCGGAACCACTGAGCTAACTCCCCGGCCCCCAGAAACACATCTTTTTTTATCCAGTCTCCAGTTGTTGGAAACTTGGGTTGTTTCCAAGATTTAGCAATCACAAAGTGAGCTGCTATAAACATAGGTGCACATATGTCACTGTGATATGAATGTTTTAATTTTTGTGTGTATATACATAGCAGAGCGATGGCTGGGTCAAATGGGACCTCCAATCCTAGCTTTTTGAGGAATTTCCAAACTGTTTTCCATAGGGGTTGTACGAGTCTACAGTCCCACCAACAGTGGAGAAGGGTTCCTTCTTCTCCACATCCTCGCCAACATTTGCTGTGGGCTGAATCTGAAATGGCAGCCATTCTATGTGGAGTAAGATGAAATCTCAGTGTTGTTTTCATTTGCATCTCTCGAATGACTAATGATGTTGAGCATTTCTTCATATGCTTCTTAGCTGCTCTTACTTCTTCCTCTGAAAAATATCTATTCATTTCAGATGCCCATTTTTGAAGTGGGTCTTTAAATTTGCGTGGGCTGATTTTTTTGAGCTCTTTATATATTCTAGATAGTAGCCTTTTGTCTGAGGAACAGCTGGTAAAATTTTTTCCCACATTGTTGGTTGCCTCTTTGCACTATTGCTGGTTTCCTTTGCTGTGCAGAAGCTTTTTAAAAGAATGAGGTCCCATTTGCTGATTTCCTCAGCCATTTCCTGTGCTATAGAAGTTTTGTTCATGAAGACTTTCCCTAAGCCAGTGTCTTTGAGAGTTTCACCTAACCTGTTTTGCAGAAGGTTTAGAGTATCTGTTTTAATATTTAGGTCTCTTATTCACTTTGATTTTAGCTTGCTACACGGTGAAAGAGTTAGATCTAGTTTTAGCCTTTGGCAAGTTAAAACCCAGTTTTTTCCAGCACCATTTGTTAAAGAGGCTATCTTTCCTCCATTGAGAATTTTTGGCTCCTTTGTCAAAGATGAGGTGGCTGAGTGTATCTGGAGTAGTTTCTGGATCTTCTAGTCTACTCCGTTGATGCTCGGGTCTGTTACTTTGCCAGTACCATGCAGTTTTTATCACGGTGGCTTTATAAGTATAGTTTCAGGTCCGGAGATTTAATACTCCCACCATGTCCCTGTTACTTAGAATTGCTTTGGCTATTCTAGGTCTTTTGTGGTTCCAGATGATAGTTTGGATTTTTTTTTCTCTAGATCTGTAAAATATGCTGTAGGTATTTCAATCAGGATTGCGTTGAATGTGTAGAGTAGTTTTGGGAGTATAGCCATTTTGACAATGTTTGTTCTTCCTACCGAGGAGCAAGGTATGTCTTTCGATTTTTTTTCTTCTTTATTGGTACATTAAATATACATATCATGATTGCACTCCACAATGGGGATTTGTACAAGTATAAGACATAACTTAATTCTCATTTTTTCCCATAGCCCTACCCACCCTAACACCCCCCCATATACATAAAATTTGTTTCCTTACTTTTTTGTTACAATCTCAACATTGTCCCCTTTCACCCTATTTTACATTGAGCATTTTCTATTTCACAATATGTAACATACAATGCTAGGACTCATTTACATCTTTATTTTCTCATACCACAGAAAAGGTATGTCTTTCCATTTTTTGATATCATCTTCTATCTCCTTTTTCAGAGTGCTATAGTTTTCAAAGTAGAGGTCTTTCACCTCCTTTGTTAGATTGATTCATAGATATTTTATATTTTTGGATGTTATTGTGAAAGGGACTGACTCTCCAATTTCTATCTCAGTGGGTCTACTGTTTGTATATACGAAGGCTATTGATTTTTTAACGTTGACCTTCTAGCCAGCTATGCAGCTAAAATTGGTGATTAGGTGCAGCAGCTTTTTAATTGAATTTTTAGAATCCTCTAGATAGAGTATTGTGTGGTCAGCAAATAATGACAGTTTAACTTCTTCTTTTCCAATCTTTATTCCTTTTATTTCTTTCTCTTGCCTGATTGCTATGGTTAATATTTCTGGAAGTATATTGAACAGAAGTGGTGAGAGAGAACATCCTTGTCTTGTTCCTGATCTTAGTGTGAAAGGTTTCAATTTTTGACCATTTAGTATGATGCTGGCTGGATGTTTTTTTGTGGATCAGGGAAGAAATTAATTCTATCAAAACCAAGAGAATGGTTGAAAAAAATCAATGAATTGAAAAGTTGGTTCTTTGAGAGGATAAACAAAATTGATAGACCCTTCGCCAACCTTATTAAACAAAGGAAGGAAAAGGCTCATATCTATGCTGTTAAGAATGAGATAGAAGGGCCGGGGAGTTAGCTCATTAGTTCTGGAACTTGTCTTGCAAGTGCAAGGATCCGGGTTTGATTCCCTGGTAACCACATACCATATTTGGCATGGAGACTCACGCCCAGCAGCAATCAATACCACATGCCACGGTGCCGGGCGTGGTGGCTCACGCCTGTAATCCCAGCACTCGGGAAGCAGCGGCAGTAGGATTGCTGTGATGTGAGTTTGAGGCTGAGCTCATGGCCAGCCTGAACCACAAAAGCAAGACTCTGTCTCAAAAAACCTAAAAAAAAAAAAAAAAGAATGAGAACGGAGAAATTACTACCGACCCAGAGGAAGTCCAGAGGATAATAAACACCTACTTTGAAAATTTATACTTCAATAAAATGTAATATGTAGAAGAAATGGATAGATTTCTAGATACATATGAACTCCCAAAGTTGAATAAAGACGATATAGAAATGTTAAATACCCCAATATCAATCTGGGAAATTGAAAATGTAATTAAAAACTTGCCAACAAAGAAAAGCCCTGGACCTCATGGTTTTGCTGCTGAATTGTATAAAACTTTTAAAGAAGAGTTATTGCTTCTACTTCTTAAACTATTTAATGAAATTGAAAAGGAAGCAGTACTTCCAAATTCATTTTCGGAGGCAACCATTACCTTGATTCCAAAAGCAGAGAAAGACCCAACCAAAAAATGAGATCTACAGGCCAATCTCCCTATATGAACATCAATTCCAAAATCCTCAATAAGATCCTGGCAAACAGAGTACAGAGAATTATCAAAAAAATTATACACCTTGACCAAGTTAGATTCATCCCAGGTATGCAAGGATGGTTCAACATACATAAATCAATAAATGTTATACACTATATTAACAGGCTCAAGGACAAAAACCATATAGTCATCTCAATTGACGCAGAAAAAGCATTTGACAAAATATAACACCCATTTATATTCAGAACCCTACAGAAGATCGGAATAGATGGTCTGTATCTCAAACTAATAAACACTATCTATGAGATCCCATACTGTTTTTTATCACATTGTGTTTGTAGCATAGTTTCAAGTTGGAGATTGTGATACTTCCCGATGTTTTTGTTGTCTAGAATTGCTTTAGCTATTTTGGGTCTCTCCTAGTTTTAAATAAAGTTTTGCATTATTTTCTATAGCTCTGTGAAATATACATTTGTTTTATTTTAATCTATACATCAACTTTGAAAGGGTGGACATTTTGACAATATTGGTTCTTTCTAAAGTCCTCTTCACCTTTTTTTTCAGGGTGCTATAGTTTTCTTTTTTTTTCAGGGTACTGTAGTTTTCAATGTAGAGGCCTTTACCTCATTTGTTAGAGGGATTCCTATATATATATATATTTTTTTGATTCTATTGTGAAATGGATTGTTTCCTCAATTTCTCTCTCAGTGCATCTATTGTCTGTATATAAAAAGGCTATTGATTTTTGAGTGTTGACCTTGTATCCAGCTATTGTATTGAATCTGGCAATTAAGTCTAGTAGTCTTTTGGTGGAGTGTTTGGGGTTTTCTATACAGAGTATCATGTCATCAATAAATAAAGACAATTTAACTTCTTTTTTGATCTTTATTCATTTTATTTCTTTTTCTTATCTAATTGCTGTGGCTTTATTTCCAGAACCGTATTGAAGAGGAGTAGTGATAGTGGACATCCTTGTCTTATTTCTAATTTTAATTTGAATATATTCAATTTTTGATCAATTGGGATGATGTTGGCTCTTGGTTTGTTATAGATGATTTTTATCAGGTTGAGATAGAGACCATCTATTCTAAGTTTCTGTAGGGTTTTAATCATGAGTGGGTGTTGGATTTTGTTGAACATTTTTTCTGTAGCTTTTGAGATGATCATATGGTTTTTGTCCCTGAATCAGTTAATATAATATGTTGCATTTATTGATTTATGTATTTTGAATCCGCTTTATATCCCTGGGATAAATCCAGCTTGGTCAGAGTGTATGATCTTCTTGATGATCTTCTGTATTCTGTCTGCCAGTGTCTTATTGAGGATTTTTGCATCTATATTCATCAGGGAGATTGGCTTATAGTTCTCTTTTTTGATTGAGTCTTTCTCTGCTTTTAGAATCAAGGTAATGGTTGCTTCCAGGAATGAATTTGGAAGTCTTGCATCCCTTTCTACTTCATTAAAGAGTTCGATAAGTAGTGGCATTATCTTTCCCCTAAATGCCTTGTAGACTTCAACAATGAATCAATCAGGACCAGGACTTTTCTTTGTAGGTAAGTTTTAATAATTTCTGTTTCACCTGTTGATGTTGGGGTGTTCAGAATTTCCATTTTCTTTGTTCAAATTTAGCAGTTCATATGTGTCTAAGAATCTGTCCATTTCTTCTGTGTTTTCCATCTTAGTGGAGTACAAGTTCCCAAAGTAGGTATTGACTATCCTCTCAATTTCTGCTGGATTTGTTGTGATTTACCATGTTTATTCCTAATTGCATTTTTTCTGTCCTTTTTTCATACTGCTGGTTAAGAAGTTGTCATTTTTATTTATTTTTGATTAACCAAGTATTAAATTCATTGATTTTTTTGTATCATTGTCTTAATCTCCATTGCATTGATTTCTTCTCTGATCCTTGTGATTTCTTCCCTTGTATGAGCTTTCAGTTTGTCTTGCTTTTCTTGTTCTAGTTTTAGAAAGTATTAAATTTTATATTTGAGCTTACTCTGTTTTCCGACTATGGGCATTCACTGCTATGAATTTTCCTCATAGAACTGCTTTTATCATGTTGTAGAAATTTCTTTATGCTGTACTGGCATTATCATATAATTGTAAAAATTCTAATTTCCTCTGTAACCATTGGTTGTACAGGAGGGCATTTTTCATTTCCATATGTTTGTAAAATTCTTGCAGCTTCTTCTGCTATTGATATCCAATTTTATTGCATTGCTGTCTGATAATATACAGAGGATAATTTAAATTCCTTTGCATTTACTTAAACGTGTTCTATGAGCTATGTATGGTTTATTTTGGAGAATGACCCACGTTCAGTTGAGAATAATGTGTATTCTAATTTTGTGAGATGGAACACTCTGTAAACATTTAATAAGTCCATTTGTTCAGAAGTTTGGTTTAGTTCTAGTATTAACTTTTTGTCTGGTTGATCTGTCTTTTTGTAATAGTGGGATGCTGAGTTCCCACACTAATATTAATGCTTATTTGGTTTTTCATGTCAATTAATATTTGCTTTATATAGTTGCTTTCAATATTTCCTTCTTTTGTTGGTTTTTTTGAATCTTGAATATTATATGAATTATTATTGATTTTTGATCACTGCCAGTAGGAGTCCTATATGGCTTGCTTGCCTATATGTTTAATTCTTTTCCCCGTTGGGGCATTTTCTGTCATTACTTCTGTTACAGATTTTAATGTTGTTTGCACTATCTCCTATTTCTTCATTGACTCTGATTAGATTTATATTATTCTTCTTTGAATCATGTAGCAGCTGCTGGATTGATTTCTCATGTTCCTTTAATATTTTAAAAAGCTTTAGGTCAGTGGTTCCAGTGCCTGCCTTGCAAGCGCAAGATCCCTACTTTGATCCCTGGCAACCACATACAACAGTGCCAGATATGATGACTCATGCCCACCTGCAATCAGTACCACATTCCACAGTGCTCGGAGTGGTGGCTTGCGCTTGTAATCTCAGCACTCAGGAGGCAGAGACAAAAGGATTGCTGTGAGTTCGAGGCTTGCCTGGGCTACATAGTGAGCTCAGGGCCAGCCTGAACAACAAAATGAGACCCTGTTTCAACTTTCCTCCCCCAAATCCCTTTTCCTTTCCTGGTTGTTAACTGCAATCCTGTCTTCTATATCTGATATTCTGTCTTTGCTCTAGCTCTGTGTGCTGTATAAGATTTAAATGGAGTTTTTTATCTCCTGGAAATCTATTTGAGTCTGTTTACTGGATCCCATTAATGAATAACTTTTATAATTATGCATTATCATTGTGTAACTATCATATTCTTTGTTGAAAAATTTTTTGTTCAAAGTGCAAGAGGCTATATGTATACTAGCATGGGATATAGGAAATTTACTGACCATAAAACCTTTACCAAATCACTAATCTGTTTTTAGTGCCAATTTCTATGCAAAAATCAAGATAATTTCTGTTTTACTATTTTGTTTTTGTAAGGATTAAAATGACAGATGTGACAGACTTGAAAAATATTAATGTAAGGTAGTTCTACTACTACTATAATCAAGGAAAGTGGGTGCTGAAAATCTATATGGCAAGACACTGAAAGTAGCCTCCTGTTTCTTTCCTTATCATTTTGGATTTTGAAATGCTCAGTGTTTACTGTGCTTTTCTTAGAGAATATGTCTGCAGTGATTGCCAAGGTAGGAGGAAGGTAGGCTTATATCTTTGACAGAGTATCCATATTGAAAGAAAACATACATGAAAAAAATACTTATAGGAAATTAGTTTGCATATATCAGTGAAGAATAATTCATAATGGGTTGAGGAAGTCTAAAGGGAAATCCCTCATCTCTAGATCTTTGGATGTCAGGATCACAGGAGCCTTTGATGTCAAAACAAAGCAGTTAAAAGAGCATAGTAATGAATAATTGTCATAGTAATACATCCACAAAGGAAAATGAATACAGTTTAAATGAACTAATATGGTGGAATATAGACATCAAGAACACCCCTTTAGCCAGGCAGACCTCAATTGCAATCCTGTCTCTATCATTTATCAGCTGAGTGACATATCAGCTGAGTCCCAGTTTCCTGTAAAGTTGGACTCAAGAAAGTTCCTGTCTCAAAAATTTTGTGTTAAGTGAGATACAGTGATGCTTAAGAAATATTTATTTAGTACAGTTTTTAATAGATAAGAAATATCTAAGTAACTATAGATGATATTAGCAGAATAATTATTATTAGAATGAATATCTTCATTAGCATAATTGAAATATTTGCTCATATCTTACACGTACATTTCACTATATATGTATATATATATGTAAATAGAAGTAGCAATAATGATTACCTTTTTAAAATTGAGCAATATTGATTAGAAATAATAAGGATCCTCATAAAAGTAAAGTTTCTGAAAACTTTATCTGGTAGGATTAGATCAGTTAACAAAAACACATTTTGTTAGAGATTTGCTAATTTTGGTGTTTTTCTGAGGTGATTCAGAGGAAATTTGAGAGGGCCTGTTAAAATGATTAGCATTAAAAAAGTATCAATTTAAAATGCAAATCCAAAGATATTTCTGGTCAATTGTTTTGCAGAAGAAATCCAGATGCAAACTAAAATGAATTTATTTCCACAGATCAACACTGGAGAAAACATCAGACATTTTTAGAAGTGATAGTAAGTGGGTTATTAACTTAACCAGCCTTTCCTGCAAACCAAACAACAAATTCTGTACATGCCATGACTGTAGGTTTGTTTTAAAATTCTTTTTTGATAAATTTCAGGTTTAATTTGAGGTTGGCAAGGAGTAGAGTATGAATTTTTACGCCATCCATCCCAACATGTTTGTATAGCTCTGATTTCTTTTCCACCCACCCACCCAGCCACCCTGTGCATTGCAAATGGGATATTTCTGGCTCAGGAAGCTGAGCCAAGAGAATTGCAATTTGAGACCAGGCTTGGCTATTAAGTGAGATCCTGGCTCAAAATAAAAATTTTTTAAAAGGTAGGAAATTGTCTCAGTGATAGAACCCTTACCTACAATCCACAAAGCCCTAGATCTAATGTTTCATACCCCCTCCACACACAAAGTAACAAATTACCTAACTAAGTTAGCTTCTAGCATAAATCTTTTCCATTTAGATAGATTCAATCTAACCTCCATAGCAGGATTATAACAGCTTTTGATAATAATGCTCCAATTATGCTCTTTAGTATTTTTTTAAAACTACTACTACTTTCCTCTAACTACTATTCATGACACACACCTAGTTCTTAAATTTATGTACATCACAATTACATCAGAAGCTCCAGTGCAGATCCTAAGCCATATCTCTTGAGGTCTGGCAGTGGCATCCAGGAATTCAATTTTAAGAAGCAAGAGAAGTGTAAAGCAGTTAATAAGCTGAGCTCAGTTTGAGTGGCTCATGGCTTGTTCTCTAAGGGCCTTATCATTTCTTTAAGAGTTCTTCTTTTGTACCTCTCCACATTTGTAGTCTTCTCCCCAAGTTTCCTTCTTCCTGCCTGCCTGACCTTGTATTAATCATATACCAATTGGCCTAAAATTACTTCCTCTATGAAACCTTTGCTCAAGCAGAGTTAGTATTCTTCCTACATTTTGCATGGATGCTTGACATAGATATTTATTTTAATTTTCCTCAATAGAGTTAAAATTTCTTTCACGAGCTGAGACTTTCACGGTCATTTTCAAATATAGAGCTTTGAACAATGCCTAAAACATAAAAATAGATATCCAGGAAATGTTTTGTGAGCGAATGAATATGTGAGCTGATGGAGGTCCCTGGCTTTTATAGTCATCATCAGATAGAAATCATAGTTTAAAAATTATTTGATTAGATTCTGACTTGGGGTGCAGATGTTAACCAATTTTTCTCAGCATGAACAATTTAGGAATTTTGGTAAACATTTCTTGGTATGAGGTTTTAGCTCTTTTAGTAGTAGTGGAATAGTTAAAATCTAGTTTTAATACTGTATTTATATGGAATATTCATATATATATATATATATATATATATATATATATACACACACACACACATAAAATATTTTTTTTAGACAGGTCTCACTTCTGTAGCTCAGGCTGGCCCTGAGCTCACTGTGTAGCCCAGGCAAGACTCAAATATATAAATCTTACTGCCTCTGCCTCCCAAGTGCTGGGATTACAGGCATGAGCCACCATGCCAGGCACTGTGTTGTGTGGTAGTGATTGCTGATGGGCGTGATTCACCATGTCCAGCACTGTGGTATGTGGAAACTGGGGATTGAACTCTGGGCCTTGCACTTGCAAAGCAGGTGCTGGAACTACTGAGCTAAATCTCTGGCCCTCCAAAATCTTAATAGTACAAATAAAGCTTGGTGTTACATAGCTGATAAATTTATTTAGCCAAAGAGAACTTCAAATTGCATCATCTCATTACATGACTTTAAATAGGCATTGAAATGTTAATATGTCAAAGTCTATTATGGCAAATGTTTGCTGCAACTGGTGGCATTATTTTGAAATTAGGAACAATAATAGCAATGAGGACAAATAGAAAAGAAATATTTAACTCTACACTGGTTTAAAAAGTCCATATTTGGGATAAATTTTTGAAAAGAGAATCACCAAAAACTCAGTTGTGACTGATGACATGAATTTCCCATCTGATCTTTTCTTTGAAACTAACCAAAAAAACCTTCCAGTACAATAGACAGCCTTTTAAAATTAACAGTCATTCACTCAGTGAACATTTATTGTAGTCTTTTGTGTCAGATTTGGCTCTAGAATTTATAGATATATCAATGAGCCAAAGAGGCCAGATTCTTGTTAATACAGATTGCTTTCTGTATGAGAGGAGTCAGTAAACAAAATGTGGTTATATATATATTTGTGTTTGTATGTATGCATGTATGTATATATGTATTATACCAGGTGAGGATAAAGGCCATGATAAAAGACAAAGTAAAATATTGGTGGCATTTTCATTTGAGACAGGTAGGAAATCCTCTTTAATAACACTTGATCAGAGATCTAAAAGAAATAAGGGTGTAAGTCATGAAGCTATTTGAGAAAAAAATGTTTCTTGTAAAGGTGATAGCATTTGTGAGGCCTTGAGGTAGAGTGTGTTTTGGGAATAAGAGGCATATCAAGCATGCCAATGTGACAAAATGAAGCAAACTAAAAAGAAGATGGGGTCTCGTGTGTGGGACTGACAGAGAGATGGTGGGATAATAGGGTGTCTTCACAGATAGTATGATGCAGGACCTCTAAAGCTATGCTAAGAGAAGAGTAGCCACTGGTTACTTATGAGCAGACAATTGACATGGTATAAAGTTCAGTTATTAAAGTATTGTCTGCAGAGTCTGCATCTTTCATTGCAAAATTTTCACTGATTTTTACCAGGCCATATTTTAGTTCATAAACCAAAGGGCTAGTTTGATGAGAACAACATATATAGTTTTAGATAATCATTAATTTTAATTATTTAATAATAGTTATGATTAAAGTGCTATCAGAGTAATAAGAGCAATGACAATAACTATAATGTACATAAGCGCTATCACTTATTTGATATCTGCTCTGTACACTCTTTATATGAGTATTTTCACACATTTCTAACAGCTACATGTGAAAAGATGCTGTTATTCTTTTTATTTTACACCTGTAGAAATGTGAATGTGAAATACTAGATCTCCAGAAAGTATTTTATGTTAAACTTCATTTATCTTGTTTTGGCATAAAATGATGGCATAGAATAATGAAGTAAATGACTGACTAATTTGTCTTGTTTTTGAGTTGTGTATGCTAAATTAATCAAAATGGCAAATATTAAATGACAGTATAAATGCTAGGCACTGAACTATATATGTTTTACATACATTTTTTGCAATCTTCATAATAACTTGAATAATAAAACTCAGATATATGGAAGTAAGTTATCCAAGGTCATGGAGCCTACTAAATGGTAGATCAAGCATCAAAGCTAAGTTTGTCTATCTTTAGAGTTTATATTATTTTTAGTTTATTTTCTACCAGATATGTAAAAACATAAAAATTATAAACATTAATGAGGCACCATGAAATATTTTGATATATATATACACATTGTATAATGTTTACATTAGGCTAAGCCTATCTAACTCACCATCTATCATTTCACTGTACTGAAAACTCTCAAAATCCTTTCTTATAACTTTTTTTTGAGGTTCTGTGGATTGCACCCAAGGCTTTCACGTTCAGGGACAGCCCTGTCCCTTTCTTTACATTTTTATTTTTAGATTATAGAAATGTACTATCATGTTTAGCTTTCAGCTTTTAAAAATGCACACAATATATCTTTTGTATTTCCGGTCTCCAGTTGATGGGCATTTGGGCTGTTTCTACGATTTAGCTACTACAAATTGTATGATTTTTTTTTTAAATAAAGTGGAGTATTAGCCATAAAGAATGATAAATTTGAGTCACTGATACTCAAATGGTTGTACCTTGAGGACATACTCATAAGTGAAATAAATAGAATGCAGATGTGTAAATACTGTATTTTTTTTTTAGTATGAGAAAATGAAGGTGTAAATGAGGTCTAGAATGAATAATAGGTATTGTGAAATAGGAAGAAAATGTTCAAAGGAAAAATGGGTAGGGGAAAGTAAAGGAGAGGAAGAAAAATTTTGATAGTAGAATAAAAATTGGAAACAAAGCTTATGTATATACGGGTGTGGAGTTTGTAGGGAGGGCAGTGAAATGAGAAAAAAGGAGAATCAAAATGTATTATGTACAGTACAGATTTTCAATTTTGAATGTGATCATAATGTATATCTAAAATGTATTGATAGGGCCCAGGGATTTAGCTCAGTGGTTCTGGCGCCTGTCTTGCAAGCTCAAGGACCCGGGTTCCATCCCTGGTTAACCACATACAATGCTGGGTGTGGAGACTCACGCCCAGCAGCAAGCAGTACCACACACCACAGTGCCGGGCGTGGTGTCTCACGCCTGTAATCCCAGCATTCGGGAGGCAGAGGCAGGAGGATTGCTGTGATGTGAGTTGGAGGCTGAGCTCAAGGCCAGCCTGAACTACAAAAGCGAGACCCTGTCTCAAAAAAAAAAAAAAAA